>PVKM010009172.1:0-37415 GCA_004027735.1 Carollia perspicillata | reverse complement strand
GGGCGAAAGCAAAGAGGGCAAAGCTCTAGCACTGAATAAAGAGCAAGATGGAGAGACACCTACTGTTTTGTTACATTGGCGGGTACAGGGTAGTTGGCATTTAACATTTACAGTGCACAGAGATGATGTGGGCAACAAGGTGATGACGGGGGTACTGGCGCAAGGGCTCCCGTGAGGGTGGTCAGGCACCGAGGGGTCTGGGACAGACTGTGGCAGCAGTTCAAAGGTGCGTTGTCCCAGATTCAGAAGAACAACGAACAGGGCTCCTTTAAGGTAAAGATTAACCTTTGACTAAGAAAGCCATAGGCCTGGCTGTGACGACCACTGTGACCTGCCCAGTTAGGAATCTACAGTCACAGCATCCTACGTGGTCACTTCTGTGGCCATTGAGCTTGTCAGGTTTCCTGCACAGCTGTGCCTATTATCCAGCTTCGATAGTTCAATATTTATCTAGAGTTTGTCACCACTGCTTTACCTCCCCTGTGTTCTGCCCCTCCTCCCTTCCTCTTTTCCTTCCTGTTTTGTTACTGACATATTCTACAGCAAATCCCCAACTCCACATCCCTTTACTGAGTCTAAGTATTTCAATCATTTTCTTACATAACCATGTCCCATTGTTAAGCCTAAACAACTAATATTAAATCATCGACATCATCTAATAACCATACTGAAATGTCCTCAATCACCTAAAAAGTGTTTTGCACACTGGTGTGTGTGAATCAGAACACAAACACACTGCGCTGGTGAGTCTTTTTAATGTGAAGCAGTTCCGCCCACCTGTTTTCACCCGCTGACTCCAAGAGCTGATCGCTGTTCTGTAGAAGTCTCACTCTCTTATTTATTGTTCGATTTAATTTCTCTTTTTATTATTGGGTTGTGAATTTGCCTAATTTTTTTATCCTCACCCAAGGACATTTTTTCATTGTTTTTAGAGAAAGGCAAGAGGGAGAGAGGGAGGGAGGGAGAGGGGGGAGAGAGAGAGACAGAGAGAGAGCGACATCAGTCAGCTGCCTTCTCCTACCTGCCAACTGGGGACACAACCCTGGCGTGTGCCCTGAATGGGAATCAAACCCAAGACCTTTCAGTCTAGAAAACAACACTCCAACCAACCGAGCCATACCAGCCAGGAAGGTACAGCTAATTAAAAAATTTCTTTTCTATTCAGAAATCATTTCAGACTTTTAAAAAGATGCAAAATAGTATTAAGAACTACACACCATTAATCTAGATTTCCTCAATGTTAACATTTTACCACACTTGTTTTATTCATTCTATTTTTGTTCTGAAACATTTGACAGGAAGTTGCAGATAAGATGCCCTTTGGCTCTAAATACCTCAATGTATTTCAAAAAAAAAAAAAAAGGATATTCTCTTATAAACAGCAGTTCAATGGTCAAAATCAGGAAAAGACACAAGGCCAGTAACTAATCTACAGATCTTATTCAAATTTCATCAATTTTTCTAATATCCTTTATCTAATATCCTTTTAATTCTATTTTAATACAGTTCTTACCTTTCGGGCATTTGTCCCTTTAAAAACTGTTACTGTCGATTGCTGTGACAGCAGTTCCCAGACTGGTTTACATACAGAATCACATGGAAATTTTCTAAAAATTCCTAGAGAAAATTATTTTAAAAAAAGATTTAGTTTATTTATTTTTAGAGCGAGGGGAAGAGAGGGAGAAAGAGAGGGAGAGAAACACAGACGTGTGAGGGGAACATGGATCGGCTGCCTCTCCCACGTGCCCCAACTGAGATCTGGGGCTTCAACCCAGGCCCGAGCCGTGACGTGGGGACTGGGAATCAAAGCGGCAACCCTTCACTTTGTGGGTGATGTGCAAACAACTGAGCCACCCCAGTGAGACCTAGAGAAAATTCTTAAAAAAAAACAAAAACAAAGTTGAAGGCAACATGCATCCTTAATTGAAACTCTATTACAAAGCTGTAGGATTGTAGTAATTAAAACTGTATGGAACTGACATAAAAACAGACACATAGATCACTGGAACAGAATAGAGAGCCCAAAATAAACCCTCACATATGCGTTCAATTAATTTATGACAAAGGAGACAAAAATATACAATGGAGAAAGGAGAGTCCAATCAATGGTGCTGAGAAAACTGCACAGCCACATGCTAAAGAATAAAACTGGATTTTATGTTACACCATCTGCAAAAATTAACTTAAAATGGATTAAAGACTTGAACTCAAGACCTGAAACCATAAAACCCATTTTTTGAATCTGACACCAAAAGCAAAAATAAACAAGTGGAATACATCAAGCTAAAATTTTCTGTACAGTAAAGGAAGCCATCAACGGAATGAAAAGGCCACCTATTGAATGGGAGAAAAATGTCTGCAAATCGTATAGCTGATGAAGGGTTAATATCCAAACTATGTAAAGAACTCGTACAACTCAACATCATGAAAACAAACACTTTGATTAAAAAATGGGCAGAAGATATGCATAGACATTTTTCTAAATAAGACATACAGATGGACAACGGGTACACGAAAAGAGGCTCGACATCACTAATCAACAGAAAAATGCAGGTCAAAAACCACAGGGTCACCTCACACCTGTTGGAATGGCTACTATAAAAGAAGACGAAAAACCGCAAACACCGGCAAGGATGTGCAGAAAGGGGAGCCCGTGAATGTTGGTGGGAATGTAAATCAGTCCAATCACTGTGGAAAACAATAAGGCGATTTCCCCCAAAATTCAGAACTACTGTGTGATCCAGCAATCCCGCTTCTCGGTATTTACCCAAGGAACACAAAAACACTAATTTGAAAAGACATACATGCCCCCATGCTATTGCAGCATTGTTTAAAATACCAAGATATCGAAACGGCCTAAGTGCCCACTGGTGGATGGATGAATAACGAAATCGTGAGAGAGAGATGTGTGTGTAAATAGATAATTCAGCCATAAGAAAATGATGAGAGCTTGCCGTCTGCAACAGCACGGACCCACATGGATGGACTTAGAGGGAATTATGCTAAGTGAAATAAGTCAGACAGAGAAAGACAAATGCTGTGTCATCTCGCTTACATGTGAAATCTGAAAACAAACAAACAGACAAAACCCCAAGCTCGCGTAGACAGAGAGAACAGATTGGTGGTTGCAAGGGGCAGGAAAGGAGAGCTGGGGGAAATGGGTGAACTATTTTTCTTTTCTGTTTCAGTAAATTAAAAATATTCCCAAATCCAGGCCTGTGGGACTCTGGCATTAGTGGTTTCAAAGTTCTCCAGTGACTCCACTGTGCAGACAAATTTGGAAACCACTGTTCTATTGTTAAAGGAATTCTATGGAATATGTTGCCCCTGAGACATTACTCACAATTTACTGAAATACTACTTGAAGGAAGACTGGCAGTGCAGAGAGGTGAGGGGCAGACCATCGCCATACTCAGAAAAGGATTTTCCAGGCTCTCTGCCAGTCCAGGCAAACCACACTCTCCTTGGGAACTGCTTCCAGACCATTCCACCTAGAAGCAGCTAAGTTTAGAAGAGGCTAGGTCTGATTTTCAGCCATCACTTTGCCGTTCCCTCCCTTCTTCAATGCCTGGCACATGGTAGAAGTTTGATAAATGTCCAAAGAATGAATGGGACTGTGCTTTCCCCAACCTGTTTTCTCAGGCCTGGAGAGCAGGAAGAAGCTACTAAAACTATTCAAAGAGTTGGGCTCGTACATAAGTTGGCTTTGGAGCAATCAGATTTACAGTAAGATCTTTATCTTCGACTCTTATCAGATAAGTGAAAATCAAGGCAGCTTCCAATGGTATACCCAGACAAACAGTCTTACCTTGCTAAAGTATCAAAAGCCTCCTCACCTCTCCCTAGGCCCACCTCTCCACAACCCAACACGAAGCCAGTCGGTCCTGTTAACTGTTCGCACTCCCATCTCGGTGTAAGAATTCAGCTGTGCATCAGGAGCAGGAAAGTACGTGAACCTGGGATGAGGGTCTTGGCAAACTGAGCACATTATCTGCTTCCCTAGAGGCAGCTGCTGCTCTCCTCAGCCAGAGCCCAATTTGCCAGACCCACCCATTAGTCAAAAGAAGCTAGAAATCCTGATACTGTGTAAAATCTTCCTTGTTAAAAATGTCACCTTGAATTTGAAAAGAAAAACAAAAAAGCCCTGTCTGGCCCAAGCAAACACAACTGTATACTTTACCTGAGCACCACTGTAATCTCTGCCATTGGTGCCGGGAGAACTCTTCAAAGGGTGGGTGTGGTTGTAGATACCGAGGGCCAGTGCCTCAGGAAGAGGCAAAAGTGTTTCGGGTGTTATCACCTAAAAGTAAAACTGACTGCAGTAAATTCTACAATGCTCTGGCTTTCTATTCAAATTCAGTTTTACAAGTTTTTCCCTTAACTTCCTTGAATTCATACTTGATCTCTTTTTCCCTGACATCAACATAATACTTGTTTTCTTTGTCTTACTTTACATCATTTCAAAGGAGTACTATACATATTAACAATTAATCTACTCAATGAAGTTTAAGGTTTCCCTGCAGTTACAGTTGTTCTTTTTTTTTATCCTCCCCTGAGGACATGCTTATTGATTTTTTTTTCCAAGAGAGAGGGGAGGGGAGGGAGAGAAGCATTGATGTGAGAGAGGAACAACTATCATCGGTTGCCTCTCCTGCACACCTCGATCAGGACCGAAACCCCGACCTAGGCATGTGCCCTGGCCAGAATTGAACCCGGGACCTTTAAGTTTACTGGATGATGCCCCAACCAAGTAAGCCACACCAGCCAGGGCTCAGTTGTTCTTAGAATATGCTCCACGGAGATGTACAGTCTTACCACACTTTCTAAACTCTAAAGAGGCTCCCTTTAAGGAGATTTGTAGCCAACTTACCCATTTCTCCCTCTCCTTGAAAAAAAGACGTAAATGAGGGTTTTCCGAAGCACAGATGTGGACAGGACTTAGATGATCATCTCTGTAAACTTGAAGCTGGGAGCAGACACAACTGCCCACTGGGAAGAGTGTAGTATCAGAGGGTGCAGAATCCCGGGGTGCACAGACCCTTAGGGAATGGAGGAGTCAGAAGTCTGGCGCCAGCACCAGGTTGCCTAGAGCCTGGTAAAGAAGAGGTTTTCACACCATTTAGCGGAGCCACTGTGGTTCTCCGGGATGAGCTCCTGTAACCCGCAGGGCGCTGAATTCCCCAAGGCCAGTGGGGACCCGAAGCCCTAACCTGGCATGGGCTTCATTCAGGGCTTTTGCTAAAAAAGGATGGTAGCCCTGGCAGGGTGGCTCAGGTCGGAGCCACGCCTGGCATTTCTGAAAAGGTAGCAGTCGGAACACAGACCTAGGTTGTGGGTTCCATCCCTAGGGGGCGTGTGGGAGGCAACCAATGGAAGTTTCTCACATCAATATTTCTCTCTCTCTCTCTCTCTCCCCCCTTCCCCTTCCTCTCTCTCCAACATGAATAAACATATCCCTGGATGAGGATTTAAAAAAAGTATGCTAGCCACAGAGCAAGGTGGCCTGACCAGGAGGAAGTCACTTGTGCAAGGCTGGGTCTGGACTTGGAGGAGAACGCGTCCCAACGGGGAACTGAACGTGCAGCAGTGCTCAGCTCCGAACTCGGCTAGGATTCTAGGATTTCCCGTGGAGGGCGCGCCTCCCCCTCCCCCACCCCCTTTTGGTTTAGTTCTTTTACACTGAGTCTTAGGGAGCAGGAGCCACCACTTCGGTCACCAGCCCCAGGCGTTCTGTCGAACCCCGCCCAAAGCCCTAGGTCCCCGCCCCCATCGGGCGGGGCCTTCGCCTGCTCCCCTCCCGGCCCTAGGCGACGCTGGGTTTGTAGTTCCTGCGGTTAGCAGGGAAAGGTCCGAGGTATGGAGGACAACCGTGGTCCAGAGGACTGCCTAGGTCGAGCCGTGTGCGTGCTGACCGGGGCCTCCCGCGGCTTCGGCCGGGTGCTGGCCCTGCTCCTGGCCCCGCGGCTATCTCCTGGCTCCGTGCTGGTCCTAAACGCCCGGAACGACGAGGCGCTGCAGCAGCTTGAGGCCGAGCTGGGCGCTGGGCGGGCCGGCCTCCTCGTGGTGCGAGTGCCCGGCGACCTGGGCGCCGAGGCCGGCTTGCAGCGGCTTCGTGACGCTCTGCGCCAGCTCCCCAGGCCCGAAGGGCTGCAGCGAGTGCTGCTGATCAACAACGCAGGTAAGACGGCCGTCGGCGGGAGACGTACTCCGCACGTGAGCGCTTGGAACACTCAGCGTCCCTTTCCGATCTTCCTCGCACTGCCCCCACCGCTTGGAACTTGAAAGGTGACTGCTAGGAGTCAGAGAAGACGCCTGAAAAACCCTAGTTTCAGCAAGGTGTAGAGGACGACCTGGTGCTCAATCCATCCCCACCCCCTTCCACCCGCCATCGGCCCTTCGCCTTTCCCTTTTGAAAGCCAGGATTTGTAAAACGCCTGTGGAACTTTCCCGATCGCCTTGCTCAGCGCCCTCTGGCGGTGGCCTGGGTCGGGGCGTGAGTTCTCCCGGCAGAACTCAACATCTGCGCTTCTGCAAATGGCTCCGGGGTTCTCCCCCAGCCCGAGCAGGGCCTTCTGAGTCTGCAACTTGGAGTGAGTGGGTGGCCCCGGTGTGTGTGCCTGCAGAGCTGGGAAGAGAGAGGCGCCTTCAGAAGCACTAGGGAGATTCCTCTTATGTCTGGTTGGGAAGGTGGTGTGGAGGAATTTGGAGAGGGCTGGGGAAAGGAAACGTCCAACTTGCCCTGGGTGATTCTTAAGGTCTTGTTTTCCAGGCAGTCTTGGGGATGTGTCCAAAGGCTTCATTAACATAGCTGACGCAGCCGAAGTGAACAGCTACTGGGCTCTGAACTTGACATCTATGCTCTGCCTGACTTCCAGCATGCTGAAGGCCTTCCCAGACAGTCCTGGCCTCAGCAGGACTGTGGTTAACATCTCGTCCCTCTGTGCCCTGCAGCCCTTCAAGGGCTGGGCACTGTACTGTGCAGGGAAGGCTGCCCGAGACATGATGTTCCAGGTGCTGGCAGAAGAGGAGCCTAGTGTGAGGGTGCTGAACTATGCCCCAGGTGAGTGGGGTATTACTGCCATCCCGGTCCCCCAGAAGCAGCTGGTTCCCCTCTGGGGGCTGGACAAGGTACCTAGTCTGTCCCCTCCAAATATATTGTCCCTGAATCATGGCCCATCTCTTCTTAAGGGAAATACAGGACCCAAGGAGGCTAGGCTGGCAGGGGCAGGGAGCTGCAGTTAGAGGGCACAGAGAGAGCGAGGAGCAGCCTCAACTGGGGGATGGGGCCGGAAAGTCGGAGCTACTTGAGTTTGAGAGACAATTAGGGTTTCAATTTCAGGCCTGTGCCCCATTTCCTCATGTAAAATAGAAGATTCTGCCTGTCTCACAGGGCAGTTTGGAGGACCAAATGAGGTAATATATGTGAAAAATAATCCCTAATTGTGAAGTGCTAATTGTTAGCACTTCTAATTGTTAAGTGGAACTCACCACGCTGGATTACTTCGTGTGTATACTTGTCTCCCTTGATAGGAAAGACAGGAAGACAGGGACTGTGCTTGACTGTCCCCAGCATCTAGCAAGGCACCCCACTGAGGCGGTCTGCAGAAAATACTAGTTGAATGAAGACCACACAGACATTGTTGATGGCTGACATTCAACGCAGGCTCAGCTGTGCTGTAACACTGGTGCGGGGGAAGGGTGGCAGAGAGGATGCTGGGTAAATGAGATGGCATCCTCACTGCTCTAGATCTCAGGGAAGTAAGAGGAACTTGAACTCCATGCCAGGCCACCAGGGCCTGCATGAAGGCTGAGATCAGTCCTGGTTTTATGTCAGTCTCTGAAAGAATGTTCTACTAGGTGTCCAAAGGGGGGATAAGCTGTTTGGAAAGGTAGCAAGCCCCCACATAGCAGGGATGCACAGGTGATTGAAAGACATTTGAGGCTCAGGAGGCTAATTTTTCCAATCTTGAGATTCCTTTATTTTCTGCCCTTGAAGCCCATTAACCCCAAATTCTGGGGTGCTGTGGTTCCTGTATGACAAACAGAAAGTACCTGCAGGAGTTCACGGACATCACCTCAGGAGGAGGCGCTGGTTGGACAGGAGATGATTAAGCTCGGTTGACACATGCTGGTCTGGAGGGACCGTGTTCAGTGGGCACTGGAATTCGAGTGAGTCTGAAGCTCAGCAGTGACACAGTGGAGCCTTTGGTGACTCTGACCATGCATGTTGGCCAATAAGGTGCTGCCTCTGGCCAGACTTGAGTCCATCCCACTTCACACAGACGGCAGGGCCCTTGCCTCAGCTACTCCCTTCATCTTCTCTTCACTCCTTAGGGCCTCTGGACACGGACATGCAGCAGCTGGCCCGAGAGACCTGTGTAGACGAAGACTTGCGGAAAAGGCTGCAGGAGCTGAAGACAGAGGGGAAGCTGGTGGATTGTAGGGCGTCAGCCCACAAACTGCTAAGTTTGCTGCAAAAGGATACATTCAAGTCTGGAGCTCATATTGACTTCTACGATAATTAAGCCCAGATTCTTGGCTTCCTGGGGCTCTCTTCTCCCTCTTTCAGGCAGACCCAGAGGCCCTGTGCCTCCCCACATCCTGTCACAGTGGCACCACCAGCCCTGCTTTACACAGACAAGCGCTCGTGCCTACTGCCCTGCGCTCAGACCCTGCCAGCCACAAGGTCACTGGGTGGGGTACCTGGTTCTCAGGAGTCTGTGTCGAGCACTCTGAGTTAGGAGGAAGTTTGGGAGAGAGAACTTATGGGTATTGGTGTTCTCTAGGAATATAATTTTAAGGATGGGAAAGTAGGACAAGGAGCTGAAACACTTCAGAAGCTGAAAAGAGGGGGTTGGGTCTCTTCATGGCCAGACCGTGGGGAAAGTGGGTAAGCTACTTCAAATAGGAAGGACCAATAGATTCATGGATAGCCTGGTAGGGAGGGAGGACCGTGCAAGTTTCTGCCCACAGGGATGCCTTTTACTCAGGGTAGCAGGACCTCCTGTTCAATCTCATGGCCTCATTCCAATGCCCTCTCCCTCCAGAACTTACTCTTTGTTCTGCAGATGGGGTGGGGGCTGAGAGTTTTTGTACATGGCAAAGGAAGATACAAATGAAATGTGAATTGTCTTTTATTAGTTCCTGGAGTACAGTAATCCCTGTGATACAGGGCCCATGCTTGACTCCCTGATTTGCTGGGGCCAGGGGTTGTTCCTGAGGCGGTTAACCCGAACTCGGCATGCTGCCCTTATTCCCAGGGGAGTTGTCTGGGGGCTGCATGCCTCTTCTCACTGAGTCCCACCCAGTGGCAGCCCAGGTTCAAACAAAGTTGGCCAAGACGGGCATACCCAGACACCTGTTCCTTCATGCTTTTGCCTACAGTGCTCCCAATCTTTGCTAAGCCTCTCCACCCTTGACTTACTCAAATAGTGTCCAGCCTTCAGGGAGGAATCATTCCTCTGGCTCTCTCAGATTCCCATTTCTGCCCCTTGCCCACATGGCAATGCTCTGAATGGATCTTACCTCCTCAGCGGCCTTACTGGTAGTACCTTTTTTCCCCATGGTCCTGATCCTCAGTGGGTTGGGCCTAGGGCCAACGTGCCATAGGGGAAGGCGAGCCCTGAGAAACCAGGCGTAGGACCAAACCCATCCTTCTTCCGGTGGGTAGATGTCTACAGCCCACCAGCCCCTTCCTGGCCAGTATTTGGGAGGAGAGAGCATGGTCCCTGCCAGCCAGTTCCAGGACTCAGCCCTGGGTCTGATCAAGCAGGAGGGAACTCTCTTTGCTCCTCCTTGTGCACAGCAGAGGGCGCACTGAGGCCGTGCTTCCTGGGGAAATCCAAACAGCTCTTGTGGCTGGAGGGAGGTCCTGGGCCTGACCTGGCAGTGCCCTGCTGGGTTTCCTAGAAGGGAGCAAGCAATCCACGTTTTTTTTTTCCCACTCAGCAGAGCCTTTGTACTCACTGGAGTCCAAATCACTACATAGATCCCTGCTCTGCCATTTACCAACTGTAAACCAGGGCAACTGGCCTTTCTGTGCCTCAGTTTCCCATCTGAAAATGTGGATTAGCCCTGGTATGGCTCAGTTGGTTGGGCATTGCCCCACAAAGTAAAAGGTCACTGGTTCAATTCCAGGTCAGGACACGCCTGGGTTTCAGGTTTGGTCCCAGGTTAGGGTGCATATGAGAGGCAACCCATCTCTGTCACATCTATTTCTCTCCCTCTCTTTCTCCCTCTTTCCCTTCTCTCTAAAAGTAAATAAATAGGGCTGGCTGGTGTGGCTCAGTGGATTGAGCACCAGCCTATGAACCAAAGGGTCATTGGTTCAATTCCCAGTCAGGGTACATGTCTGGGTTGCAGGCCAGGTCCCCAGTAGGGGGTGTGGGAGAAGCAACTACATATTGATGTTTCTGTCCCTCTCTCCTTCCCTTCCCTTCTCTCTGAAAATAAGTAGATAAAAATCTTTAAAAAATAAAAGTAAATAAATAACATTTTTAAATAAAAACAAGTAAAACTGAATTATCAGGGTCACACACACTTCCTCCGAGGGTCATTGTATTAAATAACCCTGTCTATGTAATGTTAAGCACGGTATTTGCCCCCTGGATGCTAATATTACTCAATGCTTTTTACTATCCATATCCAGATCATCCTGAAGCCCCACTTGCAGCCCCACCACTTCCACGTGGCCCAGATGCCCTCCTTGCTAACCTGAGGCCAGAACTCTCACTGTGCTGCCGCTCTTCTGGGCCTCAGTAGGTGGGGGTTCAGTCTGGACCATTTGCCCTGGATTCACTGGACCCGTAGGAGAATGCATGAACCTTGGAGTCAACAGCCCTCTGTCTAATTTGTTTCTGTGATGGAGATGCTACGGGGTCTCAGAGAGGGTCCTCTCCCTTTCTGGGCTTTCTTTAGAACAGATGAGCTCTAACATTCTCCCCTGTGAACCTTTCTCCAAGTTGTTTCAAACATGGTCAAGCTGCACCTAAGCACATCAGGTTTGCCTCTGCAGGTGGGGCTGGGCCAGCCTCGGCGGCCCCTTCTATCTGGTGAGTGTTGGGTGCATTTCTCCACCTGGCCCCCTGCTCCCACGGAAGTGTGTGGGCAGTAAGCACCAGCCCAACCCCTAGCTTAGTGGATGCTCAGGTGAGGTTTTCTCCCCTTCCCACCAGGCTGGTTATCCAGGACTTAGGGAGCAGTACCACATGTTCCCACAAGGTGGCGAGAACCTCTCATGCCTAACACTAGTCGTCTCTGAGCCCCGGGATTTAAGAGTCTCGGAAATGACCCTAGACCTGTCTCTCTCTCTTCTTGTCCTCTAGTATTCAGGGTTCTTGGGGGCCCTCAGGGAGCAGGGGAAACAGAAGGAGCCAGGATCCCTTTCCCTGGCAGGCTCCCAGGCCTCCTTAGTGACCCATGAGCAATGGCCACAGGGATTTCCCAGGCCTCCATCCTTGGCCTGGACTCCATCTCTCCAGGTCCTACACCACTGGGGTGGGGAGACATGCTTGTCAGGCTTGGGGCCACGAGCAGGCACCCACCAGAGGGTTAACAGTCTGTGATCCCAGGATGCATGGCCTGGCCTCGGCCGCGACACACAGGGGGCACATGCAAGCACACACAATACATGCCTGCACATGCCCGGAGCCCAGCTGCCGGGTCGAGCAGGGCTTCAGATTAGCCAAAAGACAAACAAGGTTTTCCTTTGTCTTTGGCATGAACGAGCTGGGTGATGTTTTGGTTTTGTATTTAATGCCCCTGAGCTGGGGGCCAGCAGCTGGCCTGTGAGGGGCAGAGAAGTACAGAGAATATTCCAGGCCCACCCCAGGGACCTCCAGCACCTCTGTCCACAAGCATGACCAGCTGGGACTAGGCTGGTCAGATGCCCCTTGCCCCCCCGCCCCCCATTCCTGTCCTTTGTCCCTGGAATACAATGCAGGCTGGTGCTTGGACCCATTGTTAGCCAAGCCTGGAGGTGCCCAGCTGCTCCTTCCTCCCCACGCAGAACCACACCTCCAGGTCATTCTCCATCTTAGCATCTCCCCATGACTCACTCACCTCAGGGAGCTGGGCTCTAGGGAACTGCCCTCGGCCTCCTTCACGGGAACCACAGCCTCTCCCCACAGGACACGGCCTCCTGCATTAACATGTGTCTAATAAGTCCTGGTCACACAGCACATGCATGCTCCTGTGTAACATGCCCAAGACTGCCTGGCTGTGCTGCCTCACCAGTGGGGTCCGTGTGGTGACAGGGAGGTTGCTAGAGTGGGGACCCCATGGGGTGACACCTCACCAGTCCCCACAGAATCTCTCAGTGATCCTGGGTGTTGGGGAGGTGGGGAATGGACCAGGCAACCGGGTAGCTTGCAGGGAAGTTCACTAAGGAATCAATCACTCTGGGCCTCAGGCCAGCTGGTGAAGGGTTAAAGGGCGGCTGAGAAGAGGATGGGGTGGCCACCCTTGCTCCCCCACCCCAATCTCAAGGTCCTTCTGCCCACCTGCAGTGCTGGGAGCAGGGGCCGAGCCTAGATATTATCCCTGACTTCTGAAGTAGAGCCCACCTCACCCCCAAATTATTGTTCCTTCCCAGCAAGACTCCCCTACTTTGCTCTTTGTCTCCCATTTCACCCATCCTCATGTACTCCCCCTCAGCCCCGTCTGCCCTTAGTGTGAAAAAGAAGAACCCTGGACTTCTATTTTCAGGGAGGGGTTGGGGAAAAGGAGAAAGTGAGGGAGAAGAAAGTTACTTTTGAACCTTGGGGGCTCCACCTTTCAGGCCTATCGTGAGAGTGAGACTCACACAGCGTGAGCAGGACAGTGAGAGGAGACAGAGAAACAGCAAACACAGGCAGGGAAACAGCAACAGACAGAGAAGAAAATACAGTAAGACCGAGGGCTGCAGCTGACCCCTCCAGCATGGGCGAAATGCCACGGTCTGGGGAGGTGAACACACAGTACAACATACAGATGATGTGTTATAGAACCGTATGCCTGAAACCTATCTAATGTTATTAACCGATGTCACCCCAATACATTCACTAAATAAATTTTTAAAAAGAAAATAGAGTAAGAAAGACAGATTTTGATGGAGGGAGAAAGATCACAGGAGGAGCCACACACGCTCACACACTCATACACTTTCTTTTCCTCACACACACACTCACACACTCACACACAACCGGGCGCGTGCTCACGCAGCCTTCCTGAGCCTCGCTGGAAATAATCCCGCTCCTGACGCGGGGCCTCAGCTGCACAGGCGGCGCCGAGCTGTTACCTTGCACATCTGTCAGCTCCAAATGTAGAAGCTGTCATAGGGTTGTGTGTGTGTGTGTGAGTGTGAGAGTGTGTGTGCGTGTATCTGTTCCTCCCAGAGAGTTCTGAGGCCTTGGCGGGGGCAGAGGGAGATCCCCAAGGGGTTGGAGGCTCTCCAGGAAGTCCACACCCCGGGAAGCAGGTGCCACTCTTTCCTGTCCTGCATGGGGAAGGCCCAGGGGCTGCCCGGCGTTAGGAGCCAGCGCACTGGAATCGGCTTCGGCTTCGGCTTCTGCAGCCTGGCCTGGCCACTTACAGCCATATGGCCCTGGGCAATCAGAGCAGTGGGTCTTCTCACTTGTCAGGTGGGGGTGAAAAGTAGCCAGGCCACCTGGATCCCAGAGGGGAGGGGAGGAACACCTGGCCTGGTGTGTGTTGGTCACTCCTGGGGCATCAGGGATCCTCAGCCTCCTGCCTGTTACAGCTGAGAATTCTTTCCATGTCTGGCTCCTGACTCCTAGGGAGGCGCCCGGCACACAGGTCCCTCTAGTGGCACTGAGGACATTGCCCTCCTCTGGCCTGCTCTTCTGCCAGCTGTTTCCCCAGCAGCCCCTGAGGGTGCACGTTGGGCACTGACTGGGTTGTAGAGGTCTGAGGACCTCAGACCCTGAGCCTCCAAGCACAGAGGGGCTCAGCACAAAGCCCGGGGACAGCGAATGTTTAATTAACCCTTTCTTGTGAGGATCCTTGAGTAGGACCTTGAGCTCTTTCTCTCTGGCGACCCTTTCCAGGTTTTCATCTCTCGTGTCTCAGGAAGCTCTTTTGTGCCTTTGCACTCCCACCTGCTTTCATCTGAGCTAGTCATAGTGAGAGTTTACAGCAGTGAGGAAGAGGGCCCAGAATTATCCAGAAAGTCCCTTCCCTTTTCACTCTAAGTAAGGCAAAACAGGGACCCTGACCAAAGGGACCCAACCCCTCTACCAGGGCCCTTTCCACAGTGCCATGCCCCCCAGGCCGAGCCTCCTCCAACCCATAGAACTGGCCCTCTCCAGAGGCAGAGGGTACAGAGGCCCTGCCACCCACCCCACGGGCT
Source organism: Carollia perspicillata (assembly GCA_004027735.1). Taxonomy (NCBI): domain Eukaryota; kingdom Metazoa; phylum Chordata; class Mammalia; order Chiroptera; family Phyllostomidae; genus Carollia; species Carollia perspicillata. Next base: position 23,068 of record PVKM010009172.1, on the reverse strand, counting down.
GGCCGCCTAGCCCCAACCCAGCATCCTGGAAGCCCATCCCAGCCCCCAGGCCTTCTCTGGCGCTTCCCTCAGATCCACCACTCTTTCTGCCCGGAGGTTGGGCGGGACATTCTAGGCAGACTGTGGGTTCTCACGTTGCTTGAGGCAGGGCATTCTAGGAGAGGAGGTGAGGCCTGCGCCCATAGATCAAGGGCTTGATCCCTGTCCTTTGGGGAAGGTGAAAGGCTGTCATTGGGGTGTGCTCCCTCCTGGAGCTGGGGTCTCTGTGTACACACATAACGGTGTATATGAATCACACAAGGGCCGGCCCTAGGCCCCAGCCGTGTGTGTGTGTGTGTGTGTGTGTGTGAGAGAGAGAGAGAGAGAGAGAGAGAGAAATTCTCTGCCACCTTAGCATTAACATTAACCACACAGGTGCTTTAACTGTGCTGGTGCCTGGAGGGGGGACTTGTGTAATTGTGTGTGAACCTATATGTAAGCGTTAGCACCTGGCCTGGTGTGTGTTGGTCACTCCTGGGGCATCGGGGATCCTCAGCCTCCTGCCTGTTACAGCTGAGAATTCCTTCCATGTCTGGCTCCTGACTCCTAGGGAGGCGCCCGGCACACAGGTCCCTCTAGTGGCACTGAGGACATTGCCCTCCTCTGGCCTGCTCTCTGCCAGCGGTTTTCCCAGCAGCCCCTGAGGGTGCACCTTGGGCACTGACTGGGTTGTCGAGGTCTGAGGACCTCAGACCCTGAGCCTCCAAGCTTTGATGTGAAACTGCCTGATAAGTGTGTGCATGCAAATGCGGGTTTGGGTGTGCAATTATAGGTCCATACCTGTGAGACCATTGTGTGAAAGTGAGTGCAGGTGTAAACTACCATGAGTGCACATCTGCATTCACATTTGAATAACAATGGGTTTCTGTGTTTAAACTGAATGTGTGCAACAGTGTGCATACCTGTGATCATGTGTGATTGTAGTCACACACCATGTCCCTTGGTTGCTCTCAGTGTATAGCTAGGGGTGCATATGTACACCTGAGATAGGCTATATCGCCCTGCAAGGTGAACCTGAACAAAGCTGTGTGTGCAATTTGACCAGTGTGTGTATGTGTGTGTGTGTCTGTCTGTCTGTCTGTCTGTCTGGGTGTGATTCTGACATGGTGCAGGTGTTCCTGGGTAAGTGGGTGTGTTTGGGTGTGTGACTGCGGGACAACAAGTGTTGACAAACTCCAGCCACCCCTCAAGCCACGTCCAGTGGAAAGGAAATGTGCAAACGTGTTTGTTAAACACGACACGGAAGAGCCACGAAACGCCAGGCCCTGCCGTGGTGAGAGTAAACCGAGGAAGCCTCTCGCGCTCTCCCTCCCTCCCTCCCTCCAGCATCTCGGCCCCTCTCTGGCATTGTTCCCTCACACCTAAGCCCAATGGTGTTTTGCAGTCTTTCAGCTGTTACCTCAGTCCCTCCTCGCCTCATTCCCGATTCACTCCGTTGCTATAGGTATGTTTGAAACCCCAGCGTGGTAGATTTTAATTAGTCTTCCTACAGATGGCCAATTAACATTCATTACTTTTGCCTTGAGCGATTAATTATGAGTTTGGATAGAAAAAGGAGAGAAGAGGAGAGGAAGATGGGCAGGTGAATGAAAGGAGAAAAGAGAAGGGGGTTTGATTGGGAGTTTGGAATTTTTACACAGGCAGGCTGGTGGGGGAGAGGGTGGGAAAGAACCATTTGAATCCCCGCACTCCCAGTGGCCTCCCCGGGCCCACAGCTGCTCGGGGGCCCCTAATCGGCTCGGCTGGCCCAGCCCTCAGGAGAATAAAGCTTGCACCCTCTTTTGGGCGTCCGCAAGCCTTTGGTGTTCCCTGACCCCGGCTTCTTTCACAATGCCAGCCCTCTGTGTTTCCTGCCAGAGCTGGGTGGGAACTGTGTCAGGAATCGTCCAAAATGCAGCAGATAACCCAGAAACGAAGCTCCACAGAAATGTAGTAGCTCATTGTACAGATGAAGAAACTGAGGTTCAGGCAGACAATGACTTCCCCAGCTCAAGCATCGCAGGCGGAGAGTCCAGTGTCGTTGACCCCTGGCCCAGGTCCCTTCCCACTGCAGCCGGGCGGAGTCTGCAAAGCCTGTGCAGCGTCTGGCGCTGCACCCCGCAGCGCTCCCCTTGCCTGCGTCCGACAGAAGTGTTCTTCAAGCTCTCCAACATAAGACACACCCTCCAGTGTGCACCCAGTGGCCAAACGTGCATGGGATTCCCAGCTCATCGAACAACTCTCCGGATGAGGTCTCCCTGTCTAAGAACGGGAGCTGTCTACATCCCAACCCTAAATTCATTCCAGGAATGGAGGGCAGACTCCCAGATGGAAACGGCCGTCTTGGGGGTGGGAGGGTTACAAACGACTTTTGTTTTCCTCTTTATAATCATCTGTATTTTTTTTACTTTCTCTAGCACAAATATACTACTTGAGCAATATGAAGTATGGCTGTATTACTTGAATTTTTTCAGAATATATTTGTACAAAGAAACAAAAAGAGTCCATGTTAGTTTATGGTCTTTTTCAAAGACCACACATATGGACATCAAACATTTAACACTCCTGAGTGCTGGGGTCGGTTCTCAGCTGCCTGGATTCAAGTTGAAGCTTTGCCACCTACCTAAGCTGTGTCTCCATTTCCACATCAGTTACGTGGGGTTAAAAAGAGCATCCATCCCTAGGGTCGAGAGGATTAAGTAAAATAATGCATGAAAAGTCTTAGAATAGTGCCTTGTACCTAGAAAGAGTTCATTAAACATTAGCTATTATTAATATTAACTAAGATTTTTTTTTCAGTTAAGACTATTTCATTAGTTAAAGTTTTATTACAGTCTTGCTGTAAGGGGAAAGGCCTCTAGAAATAACAGGAAGACTTTAAAATAATGATATCTGAGTGTCAGGATTTTGAAGAATTTTTATGCTGCTCTTTTCACTTTCCTGTATTTTGAAAAAAAATCAATAGTAAATGTGCATTTCCTTGGTAATAAGAAGAAAGTGTAACAGAAGGAAGGAAGGGAGGGAGGGAGGAGGGGAGGGAGAAAGGAGGGGCGATGTTCAGAGAAAACATAGTCCTGCGGTTTTAAGTTTCTGCTAAATCTCTGCTGTGTTACTCATGCTCTGGCGAGAGCGCTCTGGCACGGCCTGTGTCCCCTGGAGGTCTCGCTCACACCATGACAAGCATTCTCACCTTCAGTAGCATCATTTGGGAGAGAACTAGAAGATGCAAGTGGGTTAGAGTGGCCAGGCCTCCTGGACGAAGGGCAGACTGAGCTGAAGGATACAAGATGGGGCTTCCGCTTCTCGGTTTCGCATGCCCTGGCCTTTTCTGTGGCTCACATCTGAGAAAGCAGAAAGTCCACCGGCCATGGCATCAGCGCCGAGGATGGTGCAAGGGGCAGCAAGACCGAGGCCGGAGCTGCGTGCGGCGGCTGGCGGCAGATTGGGAAGGGCAGGGCCCACCCAGCGGTGCAGCCAAGGGGACGAGCTCTGTAGTTCCTGGAGAAAGGAGGGTCTCCAGAGGAGCGGCCAGCCAGCCAGCTCATGGAGACAACAGGAAGCTCGCCCCGGCTTACCACGAATCCTGGGCTCGCAGTGCTTATTAAAGGGTGGTTGGCTGCGGGGGCAGCTGTTGATGAGTATTGGGGTTGCTTCCGTGCCTTGGTGATTGTACATAATGCTGCAGTGAACATAGGGGTGCATATGTTCTTTCAAATTCGTGTTTTAGGGTTTTTTGGCTATATACCCAGAAGCGGAATTGCTGGGTCATGGGCCATCCCATTTTTTAATTTTTGAGGACCTTCCATACTGTTTCCCACAGTGGCTGCGCCAGTCTGCACTCCCACCAACAGTGCATGAATTTTCCCTTTTCTCCACATCCTCGCAACACTTGTTATTTAATAATTCATTGAAGGTAAACATTCTGACAGGTATGAGGCGATGCCTCATTGCGGTTTTGTTTTGCATTTTTCTGATGATTAGTGATGCTGCCGCTGGGCTGACACGGCAGCCTGGGGCAGAGACAGGGGTCTCCCCAGGGCTGGGTGGGGTGAGTGGTGGGCTAGAGCCTGGGGGAAGCAGGAGAGAGAACAGCTGAAACCAGAGGCACCCTGGACAGGGATCAGAGTTACTAGAAACTCAGACATGGAGGTGGGAGAGAGAAACCTCTTCTCACCCTCCTTTCTCTTTGGAGTGGTGGGCCCTGGAACGAAGCCAAAAGAGAGTGAGGAGGGCCTGAGTTTCTGGTGTGGGAACCAAGGACAGGGGCTGCTGTGTAGCTCCTTTTACGTCGTGGTCTCGGGGAGTCCCAGGTCCCTGCCTCATCACTTTCCTAAGTTACACAATGTAAGCGGCCGGAAGACTCCAAGGGGCAAACTTTAGGGGGGCAGGGGGGCAAGGGCTGCCCAGAACAAGTGAGATTAGACCAGGCCTTGAAGGTTGAGTGTTGGCATTGGTGGAGAGGAGGACATCATGCTACGTGACAGAAACCTTGTGAGCCAAAGCACTGAGGAGAACGGGCATGGTGTGGGGGGACAGGACACCAGGTAGCCAGGTGGCTCGTGGTCTGTTAGAGAGGAGTGGGTGAGGCCAGAAGACGGATGTGTGAGGGGCTGGGACTGAGGCTCTGGGATCATGAGCTAGTTCCTGGGGATGAGTGTCTACATGCTCAGGCTCCTGTCCTCAACACCAGGCTCTGGAGACTTCCCAGACACTGATGTCACAATCCTCCAGGGCCCCTGAAGTCCTTTCCACACTCATCACAACCTTCACCTGGCTGGATTTCCTACCTGTCCTCTTATGCTAATTCATCCATTCCCTGAGGAGCCTCTGGGTGAACATCTGTAGGGAGACGTGTGATAACAACACCTAAGAATCCTAAGAGAATCAAGGACTCAAAAGCTGCTCTGGGGAGACAAACGCAGGTAGGGCAGGGCCATGGTAAAGGCTGTGCTCCCGACCTTACATTCACTAGGCTTCAGGTTGAAGCAGGGATGTCTTTTCTGCACAGGCCGCTGCCCTGGACTCCCTGGGAAGCTCACTTATCAGGGTCTCCAGGAACTGCCCCTGCCTCCCTGGTTTGCTGCGCTGTCTGCTCCCCTGTCCACTACTGATCATCACTTTCCTCTGAGTCACTTAGTTCAAATGCCCGAGAATCTCACTGTTTGAGCCCAGCCCGACACCAAGTCAAACTCACAGTGACCACCTCTATCCCACCAGCTGTGGCCGGTAGGAGGCCCGTGTGGCCCACCCAGGACCGCAGGGGTGTGTGGAGGTAGGGGCGCAGTGGGTGGGCACCCCAAAAATTCTTGCACGTGATGAGCTGTATCTTCATTTAATACACTGTTCCACGAAGTAGTGTTTCTGAAATTTCTTTCATTTTGTTGTCATTACTTTCTGGAAAGACAAACTTAGTGATATGGCTACTATTTACTGGAAAAAATGCATTATAAATTGTTTTTCTGATGTAGTTAGGGAAATGCACTACCTGAATTACCATGAATTTTTTTCCTTAAAATAATTTTTTCAACTTTGAAACTATTGGGTATAACTCTTTGGCATAATTTCTCTATGCTGTCCCAAATGATTTGGAAATATTTATCACTTCTCTCAACTGACAAACCATAAAACTCTGCTTTTAAACTTTGATGGCAAAGAGAAACATGTCTAAGTTTCAACAAGAAGCTCATTGCTTGTTTGTTTGTTTCTAGGGAGAGGGGACGCAGGAGAAGGATGGGGAGAGAAACATCAGCTGTTGCTTCTCACATGCACCCCAGTAGGAACCAAACCCGCAACCCCGCCTCGTGCCCTGACCGGGAATCAAACCAGTGGCCTTTGGCTTTGCAGGACAAAGCCCAACCAAGCCACATGAGTCAGGGCAGCAATCAGAAGCTCTTGAGGGAAAAAAATTGCCAGCAACGCTTATTCCATTGTTTAAAATTTGTAAACAAAAGGTAATTTCAAATAAGGGAACCAAAGTCAGCCAAGACCTTGCTGCGCCAGCCACCTGTGCATTTCAAGAGTAGCTGAGGAGACCTTCCACGTTTGAGTCCCGTACAAACTCCCTCCGTCACCACCAGCAATCTGACATGTCTCCAGCAACCTTGGAGCTTCCTGCACATTGTGCCTTTACTCCGCTTATGAATGCTTTGAAAATCGGCCAGCTTTTCAGAGAGGCATGAATAGTATCGTACAATGAACTGACAGTGCTGAAATCACTGCAGAGCTCTTCCACATCCCCACAAACCTCAACACCATTAAGTCTCCAAGACGTGCATGACAACGTGTGTACGAAGCTCTTGGCTCGGCCTCCGTAAACGTTGTAGCAACAACATTAAATCTTGCACTTGTGTCAGCAGCTCCCATGTAGACACAGCCATGCATTTTATTAAATTCAGCTTCCATAATAATCTGGTGGGAGAGTCTCCCAGTGACCTTATCCATACCCGTGGCCTCCATGGGCATCTGCTTCGCTAAGACAGGCTTGGGCACTTTCTGCAGGAACCTCGCACAGGTTGAGAGTGTGGCATCGTTTCAGTATTAGTTGTCTTATTGTTGTCTCGTGAGTAATTTATGAAGACAGTGTTTGTTTTCATTTTTCCATTGACAATTCTAAATGCTTGCTGTGTGCCACACACTATTCTAAGTGCTTAAGTGCTCTACATATATTCTCTATATATGTGCGCACATTTACATATATGTACATGTGTGTACATGTGTGTATGTGTGTACGTGTGTGTGCGTGTGCACACATATATATCCACGAAATCCTCCCAACTGACTATAAGGCAGGCTCTGTGATTTAGTTCCTTTCTTCAGAAAAGAAAACTGGCACTCAAAAGTTAAGTCACTTGCCCAAGTTTCACAGTAAGTTTGCACAGTTTGTAGAAACCCACTGAAATTAGTTGTAAGTTCTCTTCGTATTTCTCTTTTATTTCCAACTCAAAATACTTGCCTTTGCGTTTGCTCTTTCACTTAAAGTCAACCACAGAAAGTCGCTGAATGTGTTTGGGAAGAAAAGGTGCACTGTGAGGAAACCTTTCATTTCTGATTACCAAAGTGAAAAAAATCATGACTACATTACACATCTCAACTTTTTTATTTTTTTAAGGGTGAACAGTATGAAGTAAGCTGGATGGGTCAGAGAAACTTTTTAATGGATGTGTTGCTAACGGATAAAGCTGGTTTATTCATTAATAAAAGTAGTTACACCATTTAGGAAAAAACACTTGCCTTTGTTCACAAATTAGACTCCCTGTGCCCTTAATAGACACAGTTTTCTCAGAAATAAAATACTTTTAACTGTAGCTACATTCTACTTTCCTTACAAGGTTTCAATTAGTCGGGGTAGTTTACAAAAAGCAACATCTCCAACAAGTAGATGTTGACTCCAAAATGCATTGCACATTTTTTTCTGGTTTTCTGAAATTTCCCAGGGATTTTTTTCAAGGTTTAGTTGCTCTTTCTTCCTGAATTTCTGTTAGCAAAACAACTAGAATGAGTAACAGAATAGAGTATCTTTGACAATGCTCTCTTCCATTCCTCAGCAATCTGGTTACAAAGGTTTTAAGGGAGTATTTTAATTCACCTTGAGGTTTTTGTATGTTGAAAGTAGGTTTGGGCTGAGAAGGCCTATTACTTTCTTTCACCAATTTCAAAGCATGTGCAGAATCTTGGCTTGAAATGTGTGACTCCACACCAACCCTCATGTCAATTCTGATTAACTCTTGATGGTGGCATACTTGATTGCTCCTCACAATACTATTGGCATCATGATTTGATGGCAAACTCTTGGAAATTTTTGTGAAAAATAGGGACTCAAACTTTTGTTTTGACATCATTTTTTTAAATTCCTGTGATTTAAGTATTTATTTAGAATTGCTCAGCGATTGCGTTCCATCTCCAAGAAGAGAATGCCAATGACAGATTCTCTAACACTTCTTGTTATGACACTTTCCATGTTTTCTCAGTTATTTTCTAACCAGATTAATGTCCCAAAGCAGCACTCTTTCAGCCTAATGGCGTACTGTGGGGGTAGCCTGGAAACAGTGGGTCGTAAGGTTTTTCCGCTGACTATAGTTTTAGAAAATGTTTCATTATTATTTCATTATCATTCAGCCTAGATTTTTTAAAAATTGTATTTATTGATTTGAGAGAGAGAGAGAGAGAGAATCATTGACTTGTTGTCCCATCTAGATTCCCCTACATGTCCTGGATTCTTGTGTGTGCTTGGACGCAGGATGGATCCACGACCTTGGCGTGCCGGGCCATGCTCTAACCAACCCAGCTCCCTGCCCGGGGCCCGGGGTCTAGATTTTTAAGATTCTTTTTTTTTCTCTTTTACTAACTTGTAACTAATACCCTATTTCTATTCCTTTGGTGGTTACCCAAGACATTTTATTGGGTATATTTAACTTTTAAAAAATTAAACTCTACCTTTGCCTTCCTTCAAAAAACATATGGTTCAATTTATGTACTATTGTTGTTCAATATTCACTTTTTTAGTCCCACAAATTATACAGCAACATTGAGGTTTTATACAATCAATATTTTTATTTGGAGGGAGTTTCTAAGTTTTAGTTTTGCCAAAAAGATCTATTTTAAAAGACACACATTACTTTCTATTGTCATCATTTTGTTTGTTTATTTACTTATTTATTTACAACTTACTTTTATTGTGATAAAATACACATAACATAAAATTTGTCATCTGAACTATTTTCATGATTTATTGATTTATTTAATCCTTCACTCAAGGACATTTTTTTCCATTGCTTTCATAGAGAGGACACTTGATGTGAGAGAGAAGCATCGACTGGTTGTCTCCTGTACATGCCTGGACCAAACTCACAACCTGGGTATGTGCCCTGACCAGAATCAAACTTGCAACCTTTGTATTGTGGGATGATGCTCCAACCAACTGAGCCGCGCCAGCCAGGGTGCCATCTCAACTATCTCTAAGTGTGCAGTTCGGTGGCATTAAGGACATTCATATTTTTGTGCCACCGTCGTCACCATCCATCCTCTGAACACTTTTCATCTTGCAGAACTAAAACTCTATGCCCATTAGTATTCCACATTCCAATAACTCCCCCCCGCCCCCGCCGCTTTCCTTGGCAACCACAGTTCTACTTTCCATCTCTCTAATTTTGACTGTTCTAAGTACTAGAACCAAACAATCTTTATCTTTTTGTGAGTGGCTCATTCTATTTAGCACGAAGTCCTCAAGGTTCATCCACGCTGTGGCGTATGTCAGGGTTTTAAGGCTGAGTAACCTCCCATTGTATGTACATACCACACTTTGTTCATCTATTCGCCCGTCCGTGGATACCTGGACTGCTTCCATGTTTCAGCTATTATGAATAATGCTCCAATGAGTAGAGATGTGGAAATGTCTCTTCAAAATTCTGCTTTCAGTTCTTTCGGGTGTATCCCCAGAAGTGGAATTTCTGGATCATATGGTACTTCTACTTTTAGTATTTTGAGAAGCTGTGTGGCGTGTCCACGGTGGCGACACCATCACATGGTCTCTCCGGCACTCTCCGAGGGTTCCGGTCTCTCCGCGACCTTGCCGGCGCTGGTCATTTTCTGTTTCGTGGTGCACGGAATTGTCCCTTTGAAGTTCTGATTCGCATTTCCCTAACAGTTAGTGATGTTAAGCATCTTTTTCATGTGCTCATCGTCCATTTGTATATATATTTTGGGGAAACGTCTATTCAAATCATTTGCCCATGTTTGAATCAGTCAATATTTATTTATATTAACTTTACTTACTATTTATCCTTTCATCTCAGACTTCCTTTCTGCAATAATTTTCCCTCTACCTGCAATCGCTTTAGTGAGGGTTGATTGGCAGAACTGTTCTTTTAAAGTTTTCTGAATATGTATTAATTTCACTCTTATTCTTGAAAGATCACTTTTGCTAGAAATACAATTATGGGTCATAAGCCAATTTCTCTCATTGCTTTGAAGATACATCCCACTTTTTTTCTGGCATCCACTATTGAGTCACCTGTCAGCCTAATTGTCATCAGTTTGCTATTACAGATTATTATCTTTTCCCCCCCTCCAGCTACTTTTAAGATCTCTTTTTCTTAGGCATTCTGCAATTATATTGTATATATATGGGTTTCTATTTTTTATCTTGTTGGAATTTGATGGACTTTCCTAATGCAAGAATTGGTGTCATTCATCTATTTTGAAAAATTCGTAGCCCTTAGCTCTTCAGATATAGCCTCTCCCCTACAGCCTCTATTCTCTCCATCCAGAAGCCTGGTTAGATACACTGCCTCAAACACAAACCTCCATCTCTCTTAATCTTTTGATAACTTTTACATTGTTGCCTCTCTCTCTGCTGCATTTCTGCAACTATTCAGATCTTCCAGTCCATGAATGTTTTTTTCTTCTATGTCTAATCTGCTAATTTCTTCTGAATTAAGCTTCTAGCCCTGACAGCTGTGACTCAGTGGGGTGGGCATTGTCCTGCAAACAGACATGTTACCAGTTAGATTTCTAGTCAGGGCACAAGCCTGGGGTGCGGGTCAGGTCCCCTGTTGGGGGGTGGGGTGACAGGCAACAGACTGATGATTCTCTCGCTCATTGATGTTTCTGTCCCTCTCTTTCTCCCTCCCTCCCCTTCTTTCTAAAAATAAATAAAATATTTTCAAAAATTGAGTTTCAATATCAGTAATGATAGTTTATATTTTTCTTCGGTACTTTTCCAACTTGGCTGAATCCCTTTTGTTTATATAGAGGTATAATTTACATACTGTAAAATGTTTAAATCTCAAATGTCTGTCATGATGAATATTTACATACATGTACCTCCATGTAAACACCACCCAAGTTAAGAACTAGGGCAGTTATAGGAATTTGAAATGTTTCGCTTTTTAGTCAACAACCCCTCAAAAGTAACCATTATTCGGACTTCTATTAGCATAGGTTAATTCTGCCTGTTTTAACAATACCATGCAAGTGGAGTTGTAGGTCATGTACTCTTTCGTGTGTCTGCTCTTACCGGCAATGTATCTGAGATCTGCCCATGGCGTTGTGCGTATCTGTTTGTTCATTCTTTATTGCATTCCAACGTGTGATTCAAACAACTTACGTATTTGTCCTGCCGTTGTTGGGCATGTGAACTGTTTCCAGGTTTTGGTGATTATGAATTAAGCCTTTTTGTGCATATACACACTCATTTCTCTTGGGTACATACCCAGGGGTAGAAAGGGTGATACATATTAATTTTATTTAAAACTGCCAAGTAAGTTTCCAAAATTGTACTGTTTTTTGCTCCCAGGCTAGGTGTTTTAAGTTTCTTTTTAATGCTACCTTTTCTTTTCTGTCTAAAAGCATATTAAATATAATTATTTCATATTCTAAATCTGACAATCCTAATATATGCCTTCTCTGCAGGTCTGATTCTGCAGTTTGTGGTCTCTGCTAATTCTTTTGTTTGTTTCCCTGTGTATTTTGTGATTTTTGATTGTGAGTTTATATTTCCTGAAACTTTGTCTGGGGGTTATTTGAAGTTTGGCTTTCAAGTATATTCCCCAAAAGAAGAGGAATAAATATGCTTGTTTGCTTCTGCCATGGGGATACTAAGTTTTCAGCTCGAAATCTTTTAGGGCCTCCTAAAATTTCTGGCCCCAAATCCCAGTAAAGTGGGGCTGTAGTCAGGAACGCTCAAGAAAACAGTCGCTGGTTTTTTCCTTCCCCAGAGGGTCAGAACTAAGGCAGACACAGATGTCCGCCCCCTCCTTTGGTGGGTATTTTACTCATTTACTCAGTAAAGATGTCACTGCTCAGGGATCTCTGATCTGACTTCCTGTCCCAAGTCTGTCCCCCCCGCCCCTCTCACTGTGCCCTTTAAAATCCAAACCCTGGGCCACCAGTGAATTAGGATTCGTTCCAGCACAAACTTTAGCTTCGGAGCTCATGTCCTTACCTCAATTTAAGCTTCCTATTATTTCTGAGCAATTGAGAATTTTTCCTTATTCTTCTGCCAGCTCAGCCGTCATTCACAAAGATGTTTCTAGGACTGGCAAGAGATTGATCATTGAATTTGAGTGATACACATGCGGAGATTAATTATATCATTCTCTCTACAAAGTATGTTTGAAATTTCACATCATAAAAAGCCTTGTTTTTTTAAAAAAGGTATTTCCCACTGAGATTCTTAGTGCGATATTCAAGGGTGAAACACCCTGATGACTATAGTTTACTTTAAAATACTTCAGAGAAAAAGGAATGAAGCAAAAGTTTTTAAAAAATGTTAATTGTAAAACCTAGGCAACAGGGTATGTGGGTATTCATTATACAACTTTGTCTACTTTCAGGTATGTTTGGAAACTTTTATAATTACGGAGTCGGAATGCAGTGAAAAGGATTCTTAGGTGCTGTGCTGGGAGGCGCTCTGGACGCCGCATCTGCAGTGTTATTAGAAACGAACGTGACATCATGTCCCACTGTTGCACTCACAAAGAAAGAATCCACAAAGGATCCCAGCCAAACTTTTGAACAACTGAAGGAGAGTGAGAAGTGTGGGTGTTCGGTGATGCAACGCTGTTCAGATCCAGCTATGAACAAACAAATTTGTGTGAGCGGGCGGTCGGGCAGGTGGGCGGGTGGGCGGGTGGGCAGAACACCCAGTCAGGTGAGAAGAGTCTGCCGAAGCGTCTGGGCATTGAGCTGCCCCAGAGGGATCAGTGTTTCATGGCCCGACCCATGCACGATCCATGTGACCGCAGGATCTGCCTTCTCCCTTTCTCGGGGCCAGCCTTCTAGTTTGAGGGAGCAGAGGTTCTCTCCCAGCTCCAGCCCAAAGCTCACCTGCTCCCTAAGTACACCCTTTAGTTCTCATGTCCACTCCAGGACTCCCAGGGGCCGGCCCTGCCTGGGGTCCTACTGGGCCGTCCACTACTACACAATCCTCTGACACGAGTACACTTCCCAAAGCCTGGGCTTCCTTCTGGACTGAAGCTCTAGGTTTCAATAGCTCACGATGGGCTTGGGCAATGCTGGTGAAGACCCCTCCACCAGTGGGGGCTAGAGAGAGTGGTCTCCCCCCCCTTCATTTTCTAGTTCTAGTTTTCCATTTGAATGGGAACACATCCACAACTCCCAGAAAGAGCCCTGCTTATCGGGGACAGAGCACCTTAGATCCATGAGTTCAAAAAACATTTCTCTGAAGTGTTTTTCCCTGAAAAAACATTTCTCTGAAGCAAAGATAACATCTATTATAGGGAAGGCATTTATGTTGCTATGCAGGAGAGGGAGTCACGGGATCTCTAATTGCCCCATTGAAGAACCGGTCCCTAGTAACCAAAACAGCCTGCTACTGGCATAAAAACAGACACATAGATCAATGGGAAGAATAATAATCCCCCAAATAAGCCCAGGCCTATGTGGTCCATTAACATGTGGCAAGGAGGCAAGGACATAAATGGGGTAAAGACAGTCTATTCAATACAGTGGTGTGGGGAAAAATTGGACAGATATATGCAAAAAATGAAACTAGACCACCTTCTTCTACCATACATAAAAATAAACTCAAAATAGATTAAAGACTTAAATGTAAGAGTCAAAACCATAAAACTCCTACATGAAACATAGGCCATAAGATCCCTGACATTTCTCTTAGCAATATTTTTTCTGACATATCTTTTCAGGCAGGAAATACGTCAGGAAAAATAAATAAATAAGCAAATGGTACTACATCAAACTAAAAAGATTTTGTACACCAAAGAAAACCACCAACAAAATGAAAACATAACCTACTGAATGGTTGAAGATATTTGCCAGTGACACATTCAATAAGGGATTAATATCCAAAACTTATGAAGAACTCATACCACTCAAAACAAAAGAAAACCCCCCAAAATAAAAATGAATATTTCAATTAAAAATGGGCAGAGGACCTGAATAGACACTTTGCTATAGAGGACATACAGTATAGACATATAAAAAGATGCTCAGCATCACTAATCATCAGAAAAATGCAAAATAAAACCGCAATGAGGCATCGCCTCATACCTGTCAGAATGTTTATCTTCAATGAATTATTAAATAACAAGTGTGGCGAGGCTGTGGAGAAAGGGAAATTTCGTGCACTATTGGTGGGAGTGCAGACTGGCGCAGCCACTGTGGGAAACAGTATGGAAGGTCCTCAAAAATTAAAAAATGGGACGGCCTATGACCCAGCAATTCCACTGCTGGGTATATAGCCAAAGAAACCCAAAACACAAATTTGAAAGAACATATGCACCCCTATGTTCACTGAAGCATATGTACAATCACCAAGGCACAGAAGCAACCCCAATACTCAATAGATGAGTGGTTTAAAAAGTGGTGAGATTATACATATACATAATGGAATATTACTTGGCCAAAAGAAATGAAATCTCATCATTTGCAACAGTATGGATGGAACTAGTGGGTATTATGCTGAGTGAAATAAGTCAGAGAAAGACAAATACCATATGATTTCATTTATATGCAAAATCTAAAGAACAAAATAAATAAACAAACAAAATAGAAACAGTCTCATAGATACAGAGAACAGATTGATAGTTGGGGGTCTGGGTGAAACAGGTGAAGAGATTAACAAGTACAAACTGCTAGTTACAAAACAGAGACGTAAAGTATAGCATCGGGAGTATAGGCAATGATGTTGCATAGCTACGTATGGTGCCAGGTAAGTGCCGCAAGTCCAGGGTGGGGGGCGAGGGGGATCACTTTTTTAAGTACATGATGGTCTAACCACTGTACCGTGCACCTAAAGCTAATCCAAGATAATACTGAAAATAAACTGTAATTTAAAAAAATAAAATTTAAAAAATCAAACACAAAATTTAGAACTGAAAAAAAACCCAATTCAGTCTTTGCTTTATCTTTGTTAAAACAAAGCATCCATTGAAGCGGTCTTCCCTGAAGCAAGAGATATTTGCTCCAAGTTCACACATCTTACAATTGAGAGACACGCTGGAAATTTTTAATCTATAGTCCTCCCCACCAAAAAGTTTAGCCAATTACTGGTCAGGCCCACGTTCAATATATCTGGGCTCCTTTTCCCATCAGCAGAGGCTCTGCAGGAGAAATCTCCCAAGATGAGGCCTATATTCAGCTCACCGTTCATGGCAAATCTCACAACACGGATGGTCTCCTCTTTACATTCTACTGTGATGAAAATTTACACTTCTACACTGCCTCAGAACAAACCGTCTTAAATTACGTTTCTCAAATTCATATGTTCAGTCAACAAATCTTTGATGAGCATCTATTATATGCCAGAAAGTTTTGCTGGGTATTAGGAACAGAGCGATGAACAAAGTAAGTGAAATTCTCATGAAGTTGGCATTCTATATGTTGATTTCATGTCCTTTTGACAGCTTCCTTCCTGTCAGAAGTTGGACTGACACATGATCTGGAGTAATGTTTTTGAGCAGAGTTGGAGGGGGAAGCATAGGGCACACACGGAGAGCCGGGAGTCCCCAGGCGAATGCCAGTGGCCACAGTGCAGGCTATCCCTAGGTAAGCAGAGGACAGGAGGCTGGAAAGGTTGGGACTCACTCATGGAGGGTCTCAAATGCCAAGCTAAGGTCTTTGAACTTTAACTGAAGTAGTGACACTAATAGTTAATGCTTATTGAGTGCTTACTATGTGCTAAAAGCTATACATGAACTACCTCATTTTCATTCTCTCAACAACTCTCTGGTACTATTATTATCTCCAGATGGCAGGTGAAAAACTGAGTCACAGAGAGATCAAGAAACTGCCCCGGGTTCCACAGTTGTGTCAAAATATTTTAACAGGGTAGAGTAGCATTGTAGAAAGTTGGCAGCCAGGTGTAAGATGAATTATAACAAGGAGAAACCACAAATGGTGATCACAAGAGAATCACCAGGGAAAGGTAACAGCCCCAAGTGCAAGGGGGACAGAGAGAAAGGGACGCAAAGACTGACTGGATGTGCAGGACAGTGACTGAGAGGGAGATATCACAGATGCCTCTTAGCTGCTGAGACTGGGTGTCTGGGAGCAGAAGGTGAGCCCCTTATCCGAAGAGACTGAGCCAAGGAGGCACAGTGTTGCTGGAGAAGATGCTGAGCTCAGTTTGGGGGTACAGTGAGTGTCCAAGGAACCTGTGAGACCCCCATGAAGGCATCTTACAAGCACTTGAAAATTAGTGACTTGATCTGGGGAAAAATACAGTTAGCATTACAAACTCATACCTTTATGGGTCTGCATCAAGGTACTGGTTGAAGCCTGGTAGTAAACAATGATAGAGAGATAAAATAGGCAAGGACAGCCAGTGGAAGCCCACAGTCAAAAGAAAGGGATGCTCAAGATGAAGAAGATCCCAGAGGCAGCAGATCTGGGCAAGCACCTCCTTGGGGAAAGGAGGGGAAGAGAATTTCCATAAGGAAAGGGAGTCGAAGTTAGTCAGAAGCTGAAGAGCCCACAGACAATTGGGACTTTAAAGAAACCCTGGAATTTGGAAATAAGGAATCCTGATAAATGTTTTAGAGGATGAAGAGAAGTCTTAAACTCAACCTGTGAGAGAAAAGTGTGTACAGCATTTCTAGAGGTCAAATTGGTGATATGCATCAAAACAATAAAAATATTGCAAATCCAGAAATTATAGTTCTAGAAATTATACTGCAACACATTTATATAGAAAAGTAATATGGCTATGAGGTTGTTGGTCGAAATTTTGTTGAAAATACTGAAAATTTGTAAACAGCATAAAATTTAATAAATATAAATGACAGCGAATATTTAATGAGATACAAAAATGCTTGCAATTGGCTATAAAGATAAATAAACAGGTTACAAAAGCATGTATAGTATGAACCCCCTTCTCCCTTTTAAGGAAGGCATAGAGAGAAAAAAACGGAAGGATATACTGCAGGAATTTTGCGATGGTTGTTTCGGGGTGGTAGGACTTGAAAACTATAAAATCTGTTTTCCGTTCCCCACATTCATTTACGCACCCTCACTGTCCTGAATTACCTGTATTTTCCATAACAACTCTATCCAATAAAAATACAATATGTCACACATATGTAATTTTAAATACTCTAGTAGCCACATTCAAAAGGAAAAGAAATATATAAAAATAACCTTAATAACACCAATATATCCCAAGTACAGGGGTGAGCAAAAGTAGGTTTTGGTTGTGAGTATGCAAAATACAGAGTTCATTCTTGTCTTATTTATGTATGTGTGTATTTTTAAAATTTTTTATTAATCTACTTTTGCCCACCCCTGTATTATCATTATGACATGTAATCAACATAGAAAATGTTGATGATATTTTACATGTTTTTTAACCCTCAGCCTTCCACATCTGGTGTGTATTTCACATTTACAGAATATCTCAGTTTGGGCCATCCACATTTCAAGCACACAATAGCCACTTCCACAGTGGACAGCATGATTGTATAAAATAATAGCTAACATTTATCAAGTACCTACTATGTGCTAGACAGTGTTCTAAGCCCAGTGAGTGGGGACTATAACTCATTCAGTCTCACAATAGCTCCATAAAGTTGTGCTTATTGTCTCCATAAGCAAAGGCTGCTGTTGCACTAACACAACACTAAACATTTTGAAGCTTCTACAGCCATTTTTCTAATGGTGTGGAAGCGAGGTTGCAAAGGCCTATTGACTCAGGGGAAGTGAGGGAGTTGGAGAGAGGACAAAGCATTCAAGAAGTTTGACAGTGACGAAGAGAAGGTGACAGAGTGAGGGAAACATGAGGACAAAGACTTTTTGGAGGGCGGGGAGACATGAAGCTGAATGTAGGCTGAAGAGGAAAGCAGGAGACGGAAAGTAAAAGGGAGGTGGCTGGAGATGTCGGACCAAGCTCTCGATGAGAGCCAGGGCTCTGCTGGGGGTCGTGATGCACACCACAGCTCCCCAGCAGGGGGTGGGGGGTGGAGGACATGCAGGTTAGTGAGGGAGACAGACCGCGGGGCACGGACAGCTCCATCCTGCAGGTGAATGCTGAACGGGGTGGCGTGTTGGTGGTAGGAGGAACTTCCTGGGGAGTTGTTGAGCTGAGTTGTGAAAGAATGAAGTTAGCCCAAAGAAGCAAAAAGGGAGAGGATTAGACTTCAGAAGTAATTAACAACAAGACCTGGTGACTGACTGGATGTGGATGGAGGATGAGAGAGAGTGACTCCCAAGTTTCCCGCATGGGCAAAAGGCAGAGGCAGAGACAGTAACATTTACCAAGCGCCTCTCTGGAGTCAGGCATAGGTCCTGCGCGCCACACATCCTGTCGTTCAATTCTTCCAGAGCTCCCATAGAATGCTTGCCATTTCACAGGTGCATAAACTGAAGCAAGATTATTGGCCCCAGGTGTCATCGTTAGTACATGGAAGAGTCAGGATTTGAGCCTGGGGTATTCCAGAGATAAAGGAAGGGGAGAGAAAAGTTGATGGGGCCAGAGCCGGGATAGGAGGTCCAGAGCGGGCAGCAGGTGGGCTGTGAAAGGCAAGCTGCCCATGGATGTGCGGGAAGGGTGAGGTGCTCCAGCAGGAGGCAGGCGTGGCCAGCTTCTGGTCAGGTCAGAACTCAGTAGCCTGGGAAGGAGGACAGGAAAGGTGGAGAGGAAGGGTTGGGGAACAGAGTGAGTTTGGTGAGGGTGGCAGCTGTGCCCTTGTGAGGAGAGGAGGCATTTGTGTAACACAATTAACAGGGGAGGTGGGGAGAGGGTGGGGAGAGGCAGAGGCATGATTTTGTCAGAAACCAAGTGGGGGAGACGGCATAGGGAGAGATTGGGGCCAGGTGGGGGCATTGATGCCGGACCCAGAACACAGTGGAAGGCTTAGAGACCCACCCACCCCCACCCGCGAGGGTGACAAGTTCTCTTAACCAACTTCAAAGGAAGAAACAACAGATGAAGAGACCCTACGAAAACTGGCAATAGAGGAAATCAGGTTAGGGATAAATATCTGCAAAGGGAGGGAAAATAGGGAATTACAGGAGAGGAAAGCATGACAAGGGGGTGTCAGGAGAGGAAAAGCAGAGGGAGGACGAAGGGAGAATCCCCAAGGCCAGCGTACCCCAGCCCCCTATCCCTAACCCTCTGAACGCCCCGTCTTGGGGGAGCAGGCTGCAGCCGCAGGGGTGGGGATGGAGTTGGGGTAGAACCCGAGCCAGCCATCCCTGCTGAAACCAGACTCGAGTCCCCAGTCCTGCGCAGTCTGTTTCTTCACCTGTAAAGTGGGGATAACGACAGGTGGTTGGGCGTAAGAGTATTTGGAAAGCACAGCAACATAGGGAAGGCATTATTTTGAAGGTCTATTGAGTTAATAAAACCATGTCTATCCAGAGCCAAACGAAAGAACGTAGATGTGGCGGTCTGTAGATGCGAGTCTAGGCATGGCCTGGTAGGTTCCCAGCTCCTCTGCCTGACCTATTTAGTGAGCGCGAGGTCAACACCCAGAGGTGAGGGCCTGCGGCTGGACAGGTGGGGTTCATCTCCCGCTAGGGGCGCAAGGCCCTGGGGGCGGATTCAACCTGTACCTTCTCCTTCGCGGCCCCCAGGACTTGGTCTGTCTCCTCAGACCACAGACCCGGGCAGTGCTTATCCAGCCGAACCCGTGTCCCTCCGGGGACCTTGCTCTCCCGTTATTTCTTTCCACAGGGAACGAAACTCCCCTCGTCTGCGCCTCCGCCCAGCTCTGCACCCTGCCTTCGGAATGTTAGGTCTTCGTCTCCACTTGGCGCAGCGTTCCCTTTTCCAGGACTGAGGATGCGGCAAAGGAGAAAGGGGGGGAAACAGAGGAAAAGTCGGCCTGGAGCAGCAGCAGGCGAGAGAGAGAGGAATAAAAGAGAGCCGGAGACAGAACTGTGAGGGAGGGAAAGCCCAGCACAAAGGGCAAGAACGATCCCGAGAAGCCAGCGAACGAGCCCGAAGTGCGCTTGCCGCGGGCTCCGCAAGGATTCCTTCCGCAGGCGTTTCTGGGCGCCTCCGCGTGCACCTCACTGGGCTTCCCAAGAAGCGAAGGGCTGCAGGGTGCGGTGGCCTCACCTCCCCCTCTGCCGCTGCTCCCTCCCCACCTCGCTGGACGGGCCTGGACGGTGTCGGCGCGCGGGGGCTTTTCGGGGCAGTGGAGTGGAAAATAGACTTTAACCCGCTTTGTGGCGACAGGACGCCCGAAGCACTCTCCCGGACTAGGCTCCCCGCGCTCCTCTGAGCCGCTCCCAAGACCCGGCCTGGAGTCCCTGCAGACGCACGAGGACCTCCTGGCCTCGGGGCGCGTGGAGGGCCAGCCAGGATCTGCGCACTCCGCGGCAGCCGAGCCCTCGCTCCGAGTGTCCCCTACAGCGGAGAGGGAGTGCAATGCGCTGCGGTCCCCATCTCTTGCTGTGCTGGCAGGGTCCCGGCCTCAGCTTCCCCACCACCGCCTAGCGCCCTCCTAGGCCTCTGCACAGTGTGGTCCTGTGGCCCGGAAGCCTTGGGTGAAGAAGTTTGCGGAGTACCGGTGCTCCTTGCCAACAGCCCTCTCTCCTCTGGGGAATTATTGCACAAAATGGGAACTGACCAGAGCAGAGTCGTCGGCTGCTCTGCGGTCGCGGGGGAAGGTGATGGTCAGGGGAGGCCAGGCGTTCTCTGCACGCCTGGAACTGCCGGTGGGTCTGTTCGTGGACAGAGTCTACTGCTAGGCCAGCTCTAATTTAAGACAGTGTCCCCGAGGCCCCGGCCTGGTCCCGGCCGCCTGCACTTGACCCACACGACCAGAAAAGGCCCAGCAGCGGAGGCGAGGAAAGAGGATGGCCCTGCTCTGCAGCCGGCAACCCCTCTGTGAGCCGGCCGCGGTGGCTGTAGCTAGCAGGCAAAGGTGCTTCCGAGTCCCATGCACGGAGGCTTGAGGGCTGAGGGCGACTGATGGATCCGGCGGCTTCTCTCCCACCTCCCGGGCCTGACCCCTCGTGGAAAGAATTAAGTGTCCTCTTTCTGGAGCTGCTCCCCCATGACACCCAGAAAACTCTGAACTTCACGAGCAAGGCCGCGGCCCGGGAGAGGGACAGTGGATGAGCAGGAGGGTCCTGGACGCCAGAGGAGTGGGGAGCTGGTTCTTGGGAGAACCTATCTGCTGGACCTTGAATACCCACTCTCTTCTCATTTCCAAGTTGTCTCAGAACTGAAACAACATCCTGGGACGAATTAGAGATGGCTCCACTGAGTCACACGCCGGGGAGTGGGGTTGGAGCTTCTCCCAAGCCCCTGGCCCCTGGAGCACCTTCTTGGGATCCCGTGTGGATTAAGACGGTTGAGGTGGCCGCCAGACTCAGATAAAGGGCGGAGACTCCAGAAGTCAGTAGGGAGGGGGTGGGGAGGGGGGAGGCCTACACCCCGCTTAGGCTCCAGTCCGGTTTTTGCCTCCGACTGCTGGCTTCTCTACCCGTCCCCCAAACTGGGGTCCCTCGCCCCGCCCCGCCCCGCCCCCACCTTGGAGCAGGTGAGCAGCGGCCAATGGGTGAGCTCCGGGCAGGTGCCCGCTAACTCGTGCCTCACCGCGCTGCAGCCGAGGCCAGGCTGGGCACTGCTGGAGGACGGGGCGGGGGTCCGTCCTGGCTGGAATCAGGAGGGAGGGGGCCGAGCTTAGCCCACAGGCGGTAGAGGCAGCTCGCAGCAGCGCACGAGCCCGCTCCAGTGCACGCTCCGGGAGCTGCCCGCTCCGCCACAGAGGCCCGCGCGCCTAGCTGTGCGCCGTGGCCCGACTCAGCGTTCGCTGGCTAGCACGCCCCTCGCCGCTCCGCGCCTGGCTCACCCGCAGGGGCTGAGCGCGGGCGGGCGGGGGAGGTGAGGGGTACTGGTGTGCGTGCATGTGCCTGGCTGGGTGTACACCCCGCACGGCGGCGGAGCCAGGACGCGGAGCGCTCCCCAGAGCCCAGCTGCCTCTCTCTGCTCTGGCGCCCGCGACCATGTTCCAGCCTACAGCCAAGCGCGGCTTTACCATCGAGTCCTTGGTGGCCAAGGACGGCGGCACCAGCGGGGGCACTGGCGGCGGGGGTGCGGGCTCCCATCCCTTGGCTGCGGCTGCCACGGAGGAGCCGCTCCGGCCCACGGCACTCAATTACCCTCATCCTACCGCGGCCGAGGCGGCATTCGTGAGCGGTTTCCCCGCTGCTGCCGCGGGCGCTGGCCGCTCGCTCTACGGAGGGCCCGAGCTCGTGTTCCCAGAGGCCATGAACCATCCCGCGCTGACCGTGCATCCTGCGCACCAGCTGGGAGCCTCCCCGCTGCAACCCCCGCACTCCTTCTTCAGCGCCCAGCACCGGGACCCTCTGCACTTCTACCCCTGGGTCCTTCGGAACCGCTTCTTCGGCCACCGCTTCCAGGGTGAGTGCCCACGCTGTGCCTGCCTAGGCAGTCTGCCGGCGCCCTTGCTGCGGTGGCCCGAGGGAGGCTCTGGGGCGCGAGGGGTTGTTCGGAAGTTGTTGCAAGAAGGCTGCGGGTCCTCAGAGGCCGATTCCCAAGCCGGGAAGAGCAGCGCCGGATATACTGTGCTTCTGCGGCGTTGGGCTCCCTCCCAGAGAGTCAGGTTGGGACCTCCAGGCTTTCCCAGTTCCGATGCCAACCCGGACGCCAAACCCGGGAGCATCCTTGGAGCCTCTCCCCGGTCTTCCCGGTGGCCTGCCTTAATCTCTCCCGGTCGAGCCAGTGTTAGCCCAAAGAGTGCAGCGCCCGCCTCCCTCCCTCCTCCCCGTCTGGACCCGGAGCCAGACTTCGCTCGCTCGCCCGTCCATCACCGACATCCCCCTTAGCTGGTGCGTCCGAGCAGGGCAAAGTCCACCCGGTGCCTCGAGTCTGAGGAAAGAAGGGGCAGCGGGCAGGGGAAACTGGACAGTTAATGTGTAGTGTGGCGTTCTGCGTTGTCCCAGCAATATTGGCCCGACTTCTCCAAGTCACACGCGCCTCTCGGACCCAGGGCGAGAAGGCTTGAAAGAGCAAACCAGTTTCCTCCGCGGTGTGCCTACTCTGGGACCCACCCGGCTGCTGCGGGACCCTCTGCAGTCCTCCTAGGCAGGGGGCGGAGGC
>PVKM010009171.1:0-37423 GCA_004027735.1 Carollia perspicillata | reverse complement strand
TCCACATCAATATATAAACTATATAAATTTTGAAAAATATTCTTAAATGAAATATTAATATTATAAAGAGATGAAGTCTTCCAAAATTAATTTATAAATACAGTTCAACAACATTATAAAATGTATTTGGTAGGAAGGAGGACTTCTGGTTATGGTCATAAGAGATTGGTGATACTGCCCCCCAAAATAAATACATAAGTTAGCCAAAATACTCCAAAACAATCATTCCATGGCCCAGGAAATTGAGCACAAGCAGTCAACAAATAGAAAAATGTTTATTTTTTAAAAACTGCTGGAGCTTCAAGTTAGGACAGTGAGAGTCTGTGGCTGCTCTCATCTGACCTCCGCTCCCTCCCCACACCACCCAGCACTCGCCCACCTCCATGCTTGGTTGGTGAGAATAGCCATTTTACCAACATGGACTTTGTCATAAAAATAAAAAACTGTATTGCCAATGAAATGGGCTAAAAACTGGAATAGAAGACAAAGATACATAATTTTGCAAGATAAAAGTGGTAGAATAGGTATGGTAATGCTGCAGCCCCTGTTGAGGAGAAAAGCAAATCAGTCAGATGTTTTTTAGCAGGAAAAGCCTGGAAATGAAAGAGCCTCAGGAAGTCTCGTATAAGCTCCCTGCAACATCCCAGGCCAACTGGAAAACCATGCATACACGGGAAAGAAGCAAGCAATTGCATGGAAAGTGAAAACAAAGGGGGACATGAAAACTGGCTGCAAAACCAAATGCATTCCCCAAACCATGCTCAGGTTGTTTGGCAAAGTAAGGAAGGTTTAGAGCTGAACACAATCCACCAAAATTATTGGCTGATTACCAAGCTATGCAGGCACATGGTGACCCCTAGGAAGCCTCATTAAAAAGTAAAAATAAGGTGTTTTTTTAATGTAACTGAGCAGAGACATAAGTGGCCAAATACCATGAGGAAAACAGATCCCAAAGTTTAAGTCTAGTCAGTTACTAAAACAAGACCAACAGACTTCACAGAAATAAAACACAATCCAGTGTTGCTGTAATATTCTTTAAAATGTCCAGCTTTCAAAAACAGCCACAACAAAAATAGTAGGCATGTTAAGAAATAGGAATTGATGACCAACACTCAGGAAAAAAATAAGTTAAATAAAAACTGACTGAATTAAAGGAAAATACATGATAACTACTCGATGAATAGGAAAGCTGAATTGGAAAATTGAAGCTATAAAAAAGGATAATGTGGAAATTCTAGAGTTAAAAACTACAACAACCAAAATAAAAAATGTAGTAGATAGACTCGACAATGAATTTTACATGTCATAAGAAAAAAATCAATTAATTTGAAGATGAAACACTAGAAAGTTTCCAGTATAGAAAGTACAGAAAAGCAATTGAAAGAAAATAAACAGAATTTCAGAAACTTATCACACAGTCATAAGAATACCAATGCACATATAACAGGAACACTAGCATGAGAAAAGCAATTAAATGGTGCAGGAAAACTATTTGAAGAAAAAAATGGAACTTCCAAAATTTGATTTTTTGAAAAATTAACATTCTAATTCAAAATGCTGAAGAAATTCTGGTAGGAAGATCACAAATAAAACTACATCAAGGTAAGTCAAAGCCATACTACTTGAAGACAAAAACAAAATGAAATTTATTAATCTGGACTTATACTTTAGGAAACTATAAAAAGAAAAGCAAATAAACTTCAGTGGAAAATAAAGAAATAAAGATCAGAACATAAATCAGTAAAATAAAAAAGTTTGAAGAAAGAGTGAAACAAAAGTTTTTCTATAAATGATCAAAGAAAGTTGATAATATTTTAGCTAGTTAGATCAAGGAAGAAAGGAGAATGCAAAAATTGCATCTATATAAAAACTGTCAAAATTAATAGATTTGAAGGGAATGTTATTAACAACTTTAGACCAACATATTACATAACTTAGAAGAAATAGATTTCTAGAAGGAAATGTTACCCAAATTAATTTTTAACAGAGAACTGACAAATTAGACTTCTGTTGAGCAAAGTTATTGAAGCTTTTTATTTCTTCATTTTAAAAATGGCCAAAACGACTCTATTGGTGAATTCTATCAAAATAAAGGAAGTACTAATACCAGTCAGTCCTATGCAAATTTATTTAGAAACAGAAAGGGATAATTTTCTAGCTCATTTATGAGATAAGTAGGGATCTACAACTTTAAAAAACTAGCAATATATCACAAGAAAAGAAAATATTACCCTCTATGCCTCATCAACATTGATGCCATTTAAAAAAAAATAACAAACTAAATCAATCAACATATAACGAAAATAATTATTCATAATATCCAAGAGGTGTTTAACCAAAGACTGAATGATTTTTTTAACATCTAAAAATAAACAATACATTATATTAGTGTAATGAAGATTAAAAGCCATAGATTTACTGTAGATACTGAAATGGCATTTCACAAAATCAAACATTCATTTATGTTCAAAACTCAACAAAATATGAATAGAAGGAAGTGGTCGATAGAACATTATCTATAGGTCTCTTGTATTTCTGTATGTCTTACAAGCAAGGTATTGAGAGAACTTGTGTTCCAGACTATCTTTGCGAGGGTGTTTGTAGAGCAATTGGCTTGGAACATAGAGAAAGTGTCTTCCTTCAGAATAAACACGGAAAAATATTATCTCATTAAGCAAACAAAGCAGAATAAAAAATGATAAATTTCATAAAGGCATAAACTTACTTGGGGCACTTACAGAAAATATAGACTACAGTTCCCACCATCCCAATGCTACTAAATTAAAAATTCAGAGTATAGGGCCCAGAGTTCTATGTCATTAATAAATACCCCCAGTGGCTCAGGTATGTATAGATAATTCACAATAAAATCTGATTCTATAATAAAACACATATATGTGTTTATATATATGAAAAATTTAAAATAATGCACTTCTAGGGTAGTGAATTCCATCATTTTCAATAAACTCTTGTATTCTCTGATCATCATACCTATCTCTCAATTTAACATAAGATTTGACAGGATCCCATCAATGATGTAAGGAATCAATCAAATTATTTCTATTTCAGTATTAGTGGGAAATTGAAAATGTCTTTTAAATTTATTTTTTATTGTTTATACTCTTATCGTTGTCCCAGTGTATCCCCCTTTATGCCCCTTCCCACAGTCGATCCCCATACCGTATTCATATCCATGCATGATGTATATGTATGTTCTTTGTCTAGTCCCTCCACCTTCTTGGAAAGAAGGAAATTGAAAATGTCTTTTAAGTCTTTCATTCTTTTAAGCAGCAGCATAGGGTTGTGGTATTGAGGGGGATGTTTTTGCATGGCAGTGGTTCTGTTCATGTCAGAAATAGATGGGCCTTGTGGAAGGGGGACTGTATTGCTGGTTGAGGGTGGAATCAACAAAAACTCACTTAAAATTGAAGTTCAGCTAAATGATTTGTGAGGCCCAGTGCAAAATGAAAATATGATGCTTTTTGTACAAGAGCTGTGAAGAATTTTAAGAGAGCGGCAGCAGAGCCCTTGCAGCCTGGAGTCCCTGGAGACTGCTCAGCTTGTGCAGCTGTGAAGGTGGCTCCACACGTACTGCTCTAAGAGCAAGTTACACGGGAAAACCTACGTGCAGTCTCACCTTTTCATATCCTCACTGTCATTTTCGAGAACTATTATGCATGGATTTCTGAATAAGACTGCAAAAGGCAAATCTTTATGAAAGACATTCAGTTTTCAAATGCTCTTTCCTCAGGTGACCTAATTGCTATGTTTCTTTTTCAAATGTAAGTCATTTCTTGTACAGTGATTCAAATTCAACCTGTGAAGCTTTTTGCCTCTCTGAATAAATAAACTTTTAAAAATATCTTAATGTGTCTATCTAGTAAAATCCTTGTAAATAATAAATAAATGCATATGAAGGTAATGACACATATTTTAGAATCTGACTTTAAAAATATCTTTAGTTATTACAGAAAACATAGAGTATTTTGCCCCCTCAGACATATTCATTTTAAGAGGTTAAACAAGCAGGCTTCTTTCACTATAGGATTGCTTCCAGTGAAGGAATACATTCCTTGTCCACTCTAATGGTATTGTTGAAGTTTTGTCATTTAAACTCTTAGCACTGGTAGCAAATCCTGGTGTCTTTTGAGTAATAAGGGAAATAGAATTAAAATGTTATAGTAAAGTCTTTTTTTGTAATTTTATTTTTAGCCTTCTGGATTTTAGTTTGGTGTAGTTGTGGAGAAAAGGGAACCCTAGTGCACTGTTGGTGGGAGTGCAGACTGGTGCAACCACTATGGAAAACAGTATGGAATTCCCTCAAGAAACTAAAAATGGAATTGCCTTTCGACCCAACAATTCCACTCCTGGGTCGATATCCTAAGAATCCTGAAACACTAATTTCAAAGAATCTGTGCACCCCAATGTTCATAGAAGCACAACGTACAATAGCCAAGTGGTGGAAGCAGCCTAGGTGCCCATCAGTAAATGAGTGGATCAATAATCTTTGGTACATTACACAATGGAATACTATGCAGAAGAAACAAAGAAGGAACTCCTACCCTTCATGACAATATGGATGGAACTGGAAAGTATGCTAAATGAAGTAATCCAGGTGGTGAAAGACAAATACTATATGATCTCACCTATAAGTGGAACCTAATTAACAAAACAAACTCAGAAGCAAAATGGAGTGAGAGACATTGAAATCCACTACAAACTGACAGTAACAGTAACAAACTGACAGTAACTAACAAACTGACAGTAACCAGAGAGGGAAATAATGTGGGAAAGAAGGGAAAGGGACGTAAATAAGCATGAATGAGGGACCCATGGATGGAACCAAGGAGGGGTGGGATTGAGGGTGGGAGTGAGTAGGGCTAGAGTGGGGAAAAGTGGTGGTGGGAAAATGGAGACAATTGTATTCAAACATCAATTTAAAAAAGTAAAGTATATATAATGAGGCTTGATTTTTTAAAAAAGCACTCTCCCGTCTACCTACCAACCCTATCCCCAGCATGTTCAGTGGGAGACTAGTAGAGTCTGGTTTTGTATTGTAATGAACATTACTGTATCTGTGAGTGTTTAAAGAGAGTCTCATCTAATGGAAATTTATGATGTCCTTTAAATTATCTTAAGCCATATCTCTAAAGTCACACCATAAAAAAATTCCTATTGTCTTGTGGTAGTGTATTATACAGCCCATTCTGGCTTTTTCTTAAAAATTTCATTCAGCAATGGGAGTATTCTTTGTGCATTTATAATTGTTTCTGTTTTTATTTTTTTTTCCTGAATGTAGTAATGTAAAAATGAAGGCGTATATTAAGCAAAAATAAATTATAAAATAATTCTTCAGTCACACATTTGTATCTACACAGGCAGCAAGAACTAACACTTTCAAGGCATTGTATTTAAATAGCATTAAAACCTCCATACAGTTGTCCCATGAAATGAATATGATTCCCATTACACTGAATAGGAAGCAGGCTCACAGAGGGCAGCATGACCTTTGGTAAGGCAGGAACACTTTTCTTGGACATGATTCTTTAGCCTCCAAATCCCAGGATTATTTCCACATACCGTAGTAGTATAGGATCAAACTGTATAATATTTCATCCATATTTTTCACTAGTTCTATCACTGCTCCTTATCGACAATTTTGCTGCCATAAGACAAAGAACTGGACAGTTCACTCTGGTTTTCTTTAATCTAATAGTCTTACTGTTTATTTAGGTCTATTAACTACTCTTACCATATTCAAAGCCCAAGTAAAGTTTCTCCTCTAGAAATATTCTCTAAATTCAAACCACATAGATTTCTATTAACATATTAAGAACATGGTTTGTATTAAGCACTAGGCTGGCAGGCAGTTGTATGGGGGAATAGAGGCACAGAAACCTGAGTTTATAACTTAAAAGCTGTGTGATATTCTAAAAGAGGTACCATATTTCAGTTTTTTCAACCTATAATGGAACTCATAGCTAACATAGTTTTGTGAAGATTAAATTTAAAAAAATCATATCTACACTACCACACACATGTAATAATCAGCACATGTAAGTCATTTAAAATATTATTTACTTTTTTTCTATTGTACATCAGTGAACTCTATCTTTGATCAACACAATTGATACATTCAAACCACCTGTTATTTTTGTCTAGCACTTTAACAATTGCTGGTCACCAAATGCTACAGCAACACCACTAAATCCTGGAGTAATTTCAAGTGAAGGAAAAACTTATACATTCAATTTACAATAATCTCTTTCTTCTAAAACTTCATGTAAAGCAATGTCAACCTTCTGACCAAATCAATACAACATACAGAATGGGGCAAAGGCTGATTTCCAGTTGTTTGTGTGGAACATAGTACAATAATGAATAAATCAGAATATAAGAATAAACCCTGTATTTTGCATACCTACAACTATAAACTTACTTTGCCCCACCCTGTGTATATTTTGCTGTACTTTTAAAGTTTTAACATTAATAATAAGGGTACTTCCAATTTATCTGAAAACACCTTAAAAATTTATAACATTAGTGGCTGCATTCCTTTTGGGCAGAAATCAGCCAGAATTTCTAAGTAGCTACTGTCTGTTTGGGACATGCCTCCTCCATTTTTCCATATTCCCACTTCTGCCTATTTTTGTGTATCCAGGCACATTCATTCAATTACCTGATAGATAATTCTTCCGAGTCCACAATAGCAGAATTATTAATATCCATAAATCTAACAGTCTGGTTAAGGCAATCTAAGCGTTTTTTCCACCATGCTTTAATATTCTTTCAGGCCCTTCACTCTGTCCAATACAAAGCCACTTACACATCGTTAGGTAATTGTCATAGTGGCACTCCACTTTCAGGTACCCAAATCTGCATTATTTTCCTGTGGCTATTGTAAGAAATTGCTACAATTTTACTGGCTTGAAATAACACAAATTTGTTATCTGTCAATACTAGACATCAGAAATCAGTTTCACTAAGCTAAAATCAAATTTTCAATTGAATCACGTTCTTTTTGGGAGCTCTAGCAGAAAAATTTATTTCCTTTTCTAGGTTCTATGATCTTCCCACATTCCTTGGGTCATAGCCCCTGAAATGGGGCTATGAAATAAAAAATGATTTGATTTGGGGCAATCAAATCATTTCAACCTCTGTTTCCTTCATCACATCCTCTCTGAGTCTGACCCTTCTGCGTCCCTCTTATGACTACTTTTGTCATTATATTGGGTCTACCAAGTGATAATTTAGTATAATTCCTCCATCTCAATATCTTCAACACAATCACATCCCTTTTGCTATATAAGTAACATATTAGGTTGGCCCAAAGTTCATCTTTTTTCCATACAATAACAGACACATTTCTGTTTCATCGGTAACTTTATTGATCTGGATATTTTGAGTATGTTGGCTATCTCCCCTGTGGTATAATGTTGATTTTTCTCAGTTAATGTCTAAATTTGATCACTATCAACTTCAACTGGTCTACCCAACTATGGAGCATCATCCAGTGAGAAATCTCCAGCATGAAACTGCACAAACCACTTTTGACACATTCCATCAGTTGCAGCACCTTCTCCATACACTACACAAATCATTGTTTTGCATTTCAGTTGCATTTTTACCTTCTTGAAACAATAAGGCATAATATGCCAAAAGTATGTATTTTCTTCCATCTTCAATGTTAAAATAGTGACACAAAAATTTACCAATTTTGATGGTTTTTAATGCATGCTGATATGACAGCTGTAGCAATACAATCTAACAAAAACTTTGAGTGAAGTTCAAGACAAAAAAGTGCAACTAGAGTCATTGTATACAAAATAAGTGAATGAACTTTTTGGCCAACTCATACCAGTTCTGGAGATTAGTCTGTTGATATTTTGGGGGATGTTATTCTCTCTATTACATTTGTTTAAGGCAATTCAACCCTCAGAGCTTTACTGTTCATGATAAGAGTCATATTATATCTAACTGGCTCTACAAGAATGTGACACCTGGTGGCTTTCCCTAAGACCATCTATTTGATTGATGTAAATGAGATTGCTGCACCTGCTGGACCTTTGCTAGAAAGTTTCTTTCTTCTCTGGCCCAACAACTTAGAGTCCAATTCTCTGGGTAACCCTTCTCTGCCACTGTCATAAAGCAAAATATTTTCCTGAAGTGATTAGAGATCATCACCATTAACTACCATATATGGCTGGGAATCCTCTATGTTCCCCGTAAAGAATGACAGATAGAATTCTAAACTGCTTGTGTGTTTGTCATGATTTGTGAAAGGAATTCTTACATGAAGATCCATTCATTTAGGGAATGGAAAAATAACCGATCCTTAAGATTTACCTATTAGAGTAAAATAATTAGCTTTGAAAAATAAAAATGGTGAGGAATTCCAAGATGTGGGTGGAGTAAGAAGATGCTAAACTCTCCCCTCCCATCCTCACACTGACATGTACATCTATAATGTAGAGAGTTACTCCTGAGAGACAACTGAGTGCTGACTGAATACCTTCTGAACAACAAACAAGAGGAAGAGACCAAATAGAGAAGCCTAGTGAACCACATAAGCTCAATAGGATCTGCAGGAATTCTCCAGGTTAAGAAGTGCCAGTGAGTGCCATTGTATGTGTTCCCCTCCACCACAATAGGGCAGATGAAAGTTCTGTCTAGGTGTTCTGGCCTACCTGCAAGGTCACTGCAGTGCCCTAGACATGTCACCTAAGCCCATGTCAGCTTTGAAGAAAGTGAACAAGCAGGATCACAGATCATTAATACATGCACCTGGCCTCTGTGCCTGGTGCCCTTCCAGACTGATAGGCCAGCACTCCAGATACCATAGCATCTGCTTGGCTCCCTCTGGCCTGCCAATACCACCTGTTATATATTGAGGCCATTTTTACACAAGGCCATTTTTTTAAGACTGGGAGACATTTTGTCTAATTCATATAAATAAACAGAAGATCAAACAAAAGGAAAAGACATAAGAATATCTCTCCAATGGAAGAACAAGAGAAATCTCCAGGAAAAAAAAAAACCTAAGGAAATGAAAATAATTTTCTGTATAAAGAATGCAAATAAATGGTGTTAAAGATACTCATGATAGTCACCAAACTTTAGAGTGGAATAGAGGAACTTAACTTCAACAGAGTTAGAAAGTGTAATAAAGAAACATTCCGAGAAAATAAATACAATAACTTAAATGAAAAATAAAAGAAATCAACACCAGATTAGCTAATACAAAAGAATGAATCTATAACCTAGAAGACAGACTAGTGGAAATTAACCAATCAGAATAATAGAAAGAAAAACAAATTTTTTAAAAAATGAGAATTTAAGAGACCTAGACTTCTGGGATAATATCAAAGTCACAAACATCACATCATAATACTCCTAGAAGGAGAAGAAAGAGAGAGGAACAGGAATTTTATGTGAAAAAAAATTATGACTAAAAACTTTCCTAACCTGGGAAATAAAATCAGACATTCAGATCCAAGATTCAGAGACTTCCAAACAAGCTGAACTTAAAGAGAGTTGTGGCAGGACATATTGGTATTAAATTGGTAAAAGTTAAAGATAAAGAGACAATTTCGAAAGCAGCAAGAGGAAAACAATGAGTTACATACAAAGGAAGCCCATAAAGCTATAGGCTAATTTCTCAGCAGCAACTTTTTAGGCCAGAGTGGCTGTACATCTTTAAGATGCTAAAAGAAAGGAACTTACAACCTAGAATAATTTACCTGTGAGGTTTTTATTCAGAATGGAGAGATAGTTTCCCAGGCAAGCAAAAACTAAAGGAGTTCATCACAATTAAACCAGCTTTACAAAAAAATTTTAAAGTGTCTCCTTCAAGCAGAAAATGAAATGCTACAACCAGAAATAAAAAACATATAAGAAAGAAAAAAATCTCATGAGTTATGGTCAAATAATAAATACAGTGACCAGATACTATAAAGCTACTATAAAGGTTAGAAAGCAGAAGCACCAAACTCAACTGAAACTACAAAAAATAGGAGGTACATAACACAGAAAGTTCTAAAATATATCATCGAAACCATAAAACATGGAATAGAAAGTAAAAATGTGGTCATTTAAAAATATATTTGAACTTAAATGGCTATTACCTTAAAATAGACTACTATGGATATAAGATGATACACATAATCTGATAGTAACCACAAATAAAAATCATACAAGAGAAGGGAGCTCAAACAAAAACCCCAGCACCCCAAAGGACCCCAGCACCACAGAGGAAGAAATTAAGGGAAAAAGAAAGGAACAACAGACAATTACAAAAACAATAACAACAAAAAACAACTAACAACATGGTGATGAGCATATAATTGTCAATAACGACTTTATACATAATGGAAAAAATGCTCCAACAAAAAGATATAAGTAGGCTAAATGAATTAAAAACATGATCCATCTGTATGCTGCTTACAAGAGACTGAGTTCAAGTCAAAATATTCATACAGACTGAAAGTGAAAGGGATAAAACAGATATTCTGTGCAAACAGAAGTGAAAAGAAAAGTGGACTAACTTATATCAGGAAAAAGTAGAATTTCAAACAAAAAATGAAAAGACAAAGTAGGACATTACATAATTGCAAAGTGGTCAATCAAAGGGGATATAACAATTATAAATATCTGTGCAACCAACATAGGGGCTTCTAACTATATAAAGAAAAAATGGACATAAGGGAGAAATTTACAGTAATACAATGATAGTAGGTGATTTTAATATTCCCTCACATTACGATTAGATTATCCATACAGGAAATTAGTAAGAAAATAATTGGCTTTAAATGCCATGTTAGACCACATAGATTAATAGACAGATTTAGAAAATTTTATCCTAAAACTGCAGAGTACAACTTATTTTTCAAGTGCACATGGAACAGTCTCCAGTATAAATCACATATTAGGTCATGGAACAAACTTTAATAAATTCAAGGAGATATAAACCACATTAAGCATCTTTCTGAATGGAATGTTATGAGACTGGAAATCAACTACAGGAAGTAAACTGGAGTAAAAACTTCAACATACAGAGATAGACGAAACAACATGCTGCTGAACAACCAATGCATCAAAGAAGAAATGAAAAACTACCTTGTGAGAAGTGAAAATTAAAATACTACTTTTCAAAATATATTGAATGCAGCAAGGCAGTTTTAAGATGGAAGCCGGTAGCTATGCAGGCCTACCTCAATAAACAAACAAACAAACAAATCCCACATAAACAATCTAGTGGTACACCTAAAGGAACTAAGAAGAGAAAAACATATAAAACCCAAAGTAAATAGAAGGAAAGAAATAATTAAAATCTATGAAATTAAGAGCTGGTTGTTTGAAAGGTAAAATTGACAAATCTTTAGCTTAATTCAACAAGAAAAAAAAGAGAGAAAGCTGTAATAAATAGAATCATAAATGAAAAA
The DNA here is from genome assembly GCA_004027735.1 of Carollia perspicillata. Lineage (NCBI taxonomy): Eukaryota > Metazoa > Chordata > Mammalia > Chiroptera > Phyllostomidae > Carollia > Carollia perspicillata. The sequence goes on along the minus strand of PVKM010009171.1, from coordinate 25,982 downwards.
GAAGCTACAACCAGCACCACTTAAATAAAAAGACTATTAAATACCATGAACAATTATAATCCAACAAATTTGACAATCTAGATGAAATGAATAAATTTCCAGAAGCATATAACCCTTCAAGACTGAACCAGGAAGAAGTAGAAAATCTAAATGAAGCAGTTTTTAACAATTAAATTAAAGCAATAATTAAGAATCTTCCAATAAATAAAAGTCCAGGACCAGACTAGCTTCACAGATAAATTTAACCAAATGTTTAAAGAAAAATGAATACCTGTGCTTTTTATATTATTTCAAAAAATTGAAGAGAAAGCTGTTCTTCTAATCTCCTAATATGAAGCCAACATAACTCTGAGAAAAAAAACAGATAAAGAGATTACCAAAAATATGAAATTATAGGCCAAATGTCCTTGCCGAATATAGACACAAAATTTCTCAACAAAATATAGCAAATTGGATTAAACAATGCATTAAAAGGATTATACACTAGGACCAAGTGGGATGTATCCCAGGGATGCAAGGATGGTTCAACATCTGTAAATCAATCAATGTACTACTACACATTAACAAAATATTGGATGAAAATTATATTATCATCTTAGTTGATGCAGAAAAGGCATTTGACAAAGTTCTTGGTAATGAAAACTCTCGCAGGGGTGTCCAACCTGTGGCCTGCAGGCCACATGCAGCCCAGGGTGGCTGTGAATGAGGCCCAACACAAAATTGTAAATTTACTTAAAACAGCATGAGATTTTTTCTGTGATTACATGTCAGAATGTATTTAATGTGTGGCCCAATACAACTCTTCTTCTAGTGTGGCACAGAGATACCAAAAGGTTAGACACCCTGGTTTAAAAGGAACATACCTCAACAAAATAAAGGCAATTCCTATCAAAATGCCAATGATTTTTTTCATAATACAACAACTAATCCTAAAATTAATATGGAACCAAAAAAGACCTCATGTATACCCCCAAAAAACTTTGATAAAGAATGATAAAAGAAGCAATAATAGAAAGCTATAATGATCAAAACAGTAACAACTAGTATAAAAACAGATATATAGATCAATGGAATAGAATGGAGAGCCCAGATATAAATCCTCATTATATGGTTATTTAACATATAGGCAACAAAGGCAAGGATTTACAATAGGGTAAAGATTGTCTCTTCAATAAATGGTGTTTGGAAAAGTGGAAAAATTCATGCAAAAAATTAAATTAAACCAGTTTCTTACATCATATACAAAAATAAACTCATCTTTAATCGTAAATGTAAAACCTGAAACCATGAAACTCCTGAAGAAAATATAGGTAGCAAACTCTTTGACATCAGTCTTAGCAATATTTTTCTTGGATATGTCAATTCAATCAAAGACAATGAAAACAAAAATAAACAAGTGGGAGTACATCAAAGTAAAAAGGAAACCCATCAACAAAATGAAAAGACAACCAACCAAATGGTAGAAGACATTTGTCAATGATGCATCTGATAAGGGGTTCATATTTGAAATATATTCTGAATTCATACAACTTAACATGAAAAACAAACAAACCATTTTAAATACGGGCAGAGGACTGAATAGACAGTTCACCAGAGACGACATACAAATGGCCAGCAGACATGAAAATACGTTCAATGTCACTAATCCTAAGACAAATGCAAATTATAACCACAGTGAGATATCACCTTACACATGTCTCATGACTATCATCAAAGTATCAACAAATAACAAGTGCTGGTGAGGATTTGGAGAAAAAAGAACCTTCTTACACTGCTGGTGGGATTGTAAATTAGTGCAGCCACTATGAAAAACAGTAGAGAGATTCCTCAAAAAATTAAAATGGAGCTTCTATGTGAGCCAGCAATTCCACTTTAGGATATTTATCCAAAGATAACAAAAGGCACTAATTTGAAAAGATATATGCATCCCTATGTTCATTGCAGCATTACTTACAGTAGTTAAGACATGGAATAACCTAGGTGTCCAATGATAGATGAATGGATAAAGAAATCTTGTCATTAGGTCAATATGGAAGGATGTATAGGGTATTATGCTAAGTGGAATAACACAGAGAAGGACAAATACTGTAGGATTTCACTAGTATGTGTTATCTAAAAATAATAAATATACAAAAATGCAACAGAAACAGACCCATAGAGAACAAGGTAATGGCTGCCTAGGAGGGTCAGGGCTTGGTGATATAAAAACAAACCAAAAAATATATAAAAGCAGGAAATAAATATCAAATCTAAAATCAGATCAGTTGGCCAGAAAATAATTTTGCCTTAAATACATAGATACATCAATAAAGATATTGGTGCAAAATCTATTAATGAATGTACTTATAACACACTGCATTGAGAGATATATCACTGTTACCATTAGGGTAAAATATACTGTAAGAGGCATGTGTTGTAAGATGTGGGAATGCATGTCACAGGGCATGTCACACTTGCCAAATCTCTCTAGAGACACTGCCTGTGTCTCACAGACTTGAGGCCTTGGGGTGATCACTGGATTCCCTGACTCTAACAACTCCATTCTGTGAGACAGTCTCTCTCAGCCTCACTTTTGTCTTGGTCTAACTTTAAGAAGCATGCAATTAAGGTAATACAATTTTTCAAAGATACTTTCTCCATTTATACTAATTCAGCAGTTGAGCAGAATCTTCACTTGCCAGCACATGCCATTACACATCAGAGTATATCCAAATATGAGACTGATTTTACTTTTGAAGAGAATCTGGTTTGAATTCTAAAGATTAGAATCACAAGTGAAGCTAACCACTGAAAATATTTGTGAAGGTACCTAGTGAAAATAAATCCTTCTAAAGAAAAATAATTAATACAATCAATCATGTTCTCTTTATAGCCTATGGATACAGATTTCTAGCCTAGCCCATGTTTATTTAAAAGTGTTTAGGTTTTTTAAGTTTTTCATTAATTAATTTTTTGAGAGAGAGGGAGAAATTGATAGATAGAGAGACAATATAAAATAATCTACTGTTAACTAACAAAAGAAATAATAACTGTATTCAGGATTATTTTAAATTTGTGTCCTTACTAATGTTTTCATATAATAAAATCATTGCAGAAACAATAAAATTGCTCTTGGTCTAGCCATAGGATGAATCAATAAGCATTATCTCTCTGTAGTATAGTACAGACATTAGTACTAAAAGTTAAAAAGCAAAAAAAAAAAAGCCATATTTTAAGAGAATCTGAGAGACCTTCAGAGTTGTTTTCAGTTGCTCTATGCATTGAGGAGATGAGAATCCTTAAGTACAGCCACACAACAGTGGCAGCAGCTAAAGAGACCAGATACTTGATACATGAAGAGGGTTTAGAATTAATTAGTAAAGGAAATTTTATAAAAGTTGTTAGGGGTGTGAAAAATATTATTACTTCTCTAAATACAGTGAAACAAAAGAATCTCTCCTTCTACTGAAAAAAGAATAACAACAATTTTGAGAGTAGATGTATAAGATTACTTTAAGCATAGAGAAAGTCTAGTGTTCTGGGCATCTTTCCTTTGTACCTTCAGATCTCTTTTCTATTCATTACCCAGCCCAGTGCTGACTTATAAAGATGGCATTAACAGGTTCTCTTTCCCTCTGGCTTTCAGGCGGGTTTTGTCAAAGAGAGTAAAGGGAGGGTCACAGGAAGATAGTAGGAAGAGTGATATCAGCAGATTTGTTCTCTTGGCACCCTGCCCACATGGTTACCTTATGCTGGTTGTGTGTCCCCACCATAAATCTCAGCTTCATACTCTCTCCACCCGACCCTCTCTCTCCTCATATTTTGGTTACTCTCCTTCCCTTTTCCCTTCAGATCTAAGAATGACATTGGCATCTACTGTTACTAGCCTGCTGGCCCAAGTATGGAACTCTTTTCTTTTTTCTTTACCTATTTCCTATGAATTTGCAAATATACCCTCTATTAAACACTCTTCATATTATCTTGAGTGTTCCATCTATATCTTCCTGAGACTAGGGTCTGATACATCAAGTATATGGTCCCAGATTCTCACAAACAATTAAAAATAAGGATGGCATGGTTCACCTTAATCATTTGTTAGCCACCAGATCAGAAATTTACAAGGCCCTGGCAGGGTAGCTCAGTTGGTAGGAGTTTCATACCGATGCACAAAGGTTGCTTCTCAATCCCCAGTCAAGGTACACAGGAGAAGCAACCAATGAATAAATAAATAGGTGGAATAACAAATCAAATCAATATTTCTTTCTCTGTCTTTCTCTGTGTCTCTCTCTCCCTTTTCTTTCTCTCTAAGATCAATGAATAAAGAAATTACAAGAACAAGAGTGAACTGGTAAAACATTACTTCCACTTCTCATATCACTATTTCTACATGCTTATGGTCTAAGCAAGAATATTTGAACACATATTGTATGACCTACTTAAAAATATTCCAAAGCTCCTGTCAACAATGCTGGTTTAAATATATGTGAAAAATAGCCACTGTGGCTGCTCTGAAGTATCAGGATGGATGTACACCCATAATTTGGTCAGAGGGGTGAGACTGATGATAACACACATGCCCCATGTGAATGTAGAAGGTTTATTATTACATAATTGGGGCTTTCCTGGGAGAACAAAGTAGACCTCCCAAGAAGTTCCAAAAGTGGCTTGAGAGGGCAAAGAAAGGAGACTGGCTAGAGGTTTTTCTTGTGGTTAGCAGGTGGGGCCAGGGTGAGCGGGTCCCAGGCAATCTGACAGGAGACTTAAGTAGTTTGGATTTTCCTTCAGTGCCAAAGCGTTTCTTGATCCTGTCAGAGAACTGAGGGTCAGGAACCAATCTGAAACTGGAAGACATACAGGGAGTTTCAAGGAGAAAGGACAGAGCACTTGCCTCTGGGTTTATCAGTAGAATCCAGCTAAAGTCTTCTAACACATTGGAAAAGGATAAGTGTGCTAGATGGATAATATAGAATATCCAAGGTACACGTACTTGATAGGAATTGACTAACTTTAGACCTACTTACAGGCCATTCTTCTCATCGGGTGCTCATGTGAAACATTTGGCAATAATCCTGAGATTGCCTTCTTCAAGGTGCAGGCCTGGGAGAGGATGAGCTACCATTATAAAGTACAAAACCACACCCAGATTCTTCTCCACTATGTCCCTTATAGAACAAGAGTTTTAACTCTCTAAGGAAGGGAAACAAACAAGTGAACAAAAACCTGGAACACTTAGGAAAATAATGAAAAAATAATTACTGATTAAAAACAGAATAGAATAGGATCCCCTATCTTGTGGGAAGGATGGGGATGTTTGCGGGTCCCAAACCAGTAGAGATCTACTACAGCTGAGGTGGGGACAGAACCACGGAGAATGACCAACCTCTGAGAACCAGGGACCCAGTGCCCTCCTGAGACTTCGACTAATCAGTATAAGAGTGGAAACCCCTCCCTGCACCCCACCAGCAGGCTAACAAGCAGCAAGTAATAAGACAGCAATTTTTGCCAGGCATAGGCCAAAAGCATACAGAGACATTTTCTGCCTAAAGCTTAGTACAAAGGGAAGACCTAAAGAAGAAGATGAGCAGATATTGAAATAACACCATTGGCAAAACAACTCCTACCCTAAAAAAGAGGTGATACCAGTGGAATTTGAACCCTGTGCTACACTGAAGGAAACCACAGTAACAACAGAATCCTAAACACATATCAACTGCTGAGCAGTTTGACTCAATTCCCACACTGATAGCTTGGCAGAAGGAAAGCAAGCCCATTTCTAATCCAATAAAGACAAACAAAGCTATTTATCTCTGTCTATTTTATTCTCTAGGGCACTATACAAGATATCCAACTATCAAAAAAATTTACAAGGGATACAACAAAAGAAAGTTGAAAACAACATGCTGTCAAATAACAAAAAAATCAATAGAACTAAACTCAGGTAAGACATAAATTTTGAAACTTTCAGACAGGAAATTTAAAATCACTAAGTTTATTCTGCTAAATATTCCAGTTAAAAAGACAGAGAAAAATGAAATATCAAATGAATACTGTGATAGTTCTATGTGTAAACCTGGCTAGGTTCTAGAAGCCAATTATTCAATCAAATACTACTCTAGATATCACTATAAAAGTATTTTGTAAATGCAGATGTAAATGTTCAGGGAACACTAAACAGGATAAATATAAACAAAAAAAAATACCTGGATACATCGTAATCTAATTACTGAAAGCCAAAGACAAAAATCTTGAAAGAAAAAGAACACACTATGTACAGAGGAACAGAGAAAAAAATATATAGCACACTTCTCATCAGAAACTATTCAAGTCAAATGATACGGAAGGGATTTACTCAAAATGCTGAAGGGCAAAGGAAAACTATCAAACTAAGCATAATAGACCCAACAAAAAATACCTTGCAAAATTGAAAAACAAACATTTACTTTCACAAAATTATTTAAAGGATTTAATGTCAGGTAACCTATAAGAAATGTCAAAGGGAGTTTTTCAGGCAGAAGGAATTTATTCAGAGAGCAAGGAAAATTGTCGGAGATAAAGAAAGCTATTACACAAAATAAATGGGTCAATGTTTGTATGGTGTATCATTTTCCATTTTTTTACTTTTAACCTACCTTTATGATTGTTCTTAAAATAAATTTCTTGTGTATATCATATAATTAGATCTTGTATTGCTTTAAAAAATACCTATTCACATATTGTCTTTTGACATGATTATATCACTTTTATTTAATGTGATTATTGACACGTTTTTATTTAGTATACCATTATACTATTTACTTTGTTCCACTGCCACCCTTTCCTGTCTCTTATTGTGTTAAATAAATATTTTTAGTATTACATTTTAACATACCATTTTACCCACTTTGATTTTGACTATATTTTTGTTACCTTTTTACTGATTGCTTTAGGAATTAAACATACATTCTACTTAGAATTAATATTTTATCACTTCAAATGCAATGTAGAAACCTTACCACCACATAAGTGGGAATAATCTTTATCCTCCGCATTATATTAGGTGTTGTCACATATATATGTCATATATCCGTAGCAAAAAATATAACATTGTTTGGTAAGGTTTGGTGAATACACACATTTTAGCAAAAATAGTTAATTTTATCTGTCCATATATTTATAATTTCTGTTTTATTTTCTACATTCCCAAAGTTCCAAGTTTCCAACAGTTCCTACTCTCTCCAGATCCTCCTTATTCCCGATAGGAAATCTATCCTCTGAATCATTGTACTATTCATAATGTGGCATTGTCTCTGGGTTCTCAAGTTTATTTTATTTGTCTTTAGTTTTCAATATTTAGACCAGGATGTATATATAGGTATAGCTTTTTTAAAAAAATCTGCTTTGGAGTTCACTGGATTTCTTCAATTTGTAAAAAAATTTACAAATCTTTTTTCAAATTTTAAGAAATTTTCAGCTATTATTTCTTTATATAGTATTTATTTGGTACCACAGTCTTCCTTCTTACATTTTGGGACTCTAATAACACAAATGTTAGACATTTGTTTATTGTTTCATAGACTCCTGAATGTCTATTTGTGTTTTCTACAGTCTTTTCCTCTTTGTTATTCAGATTGGATCATTTATGTGAACCTACACACAAGTTCAAGTTCACGGACCCTTTCCTCTGTCACCTTCATTTTACTATTGAGCCCATTCAGTGAATTTTTATCTCAATTATTTCATTTTTTTCAGTCAAAATTTATATTTGGAAATATCATTTATTCCCCTGCTGAGAGTTTTCTCTTCCTATTCATTTCAAGAATAGTCATTCTTACATCCTGTGCATAATTATAGCAGCTACTGTAATTGTCTGATGATTACAACACCTAGGTTGTGCCAGAGTGTGCCTGTATTGATTTTGAAAGTTAGTAAGACTTTTTCTTTTGGGAGTTAGTAAGATTTCTCCAGTTCTTTGCCATGTAAATCTAGATTACATTCTGAACATTTGAGTATTATGTCATAACATTCTTGTTGTCACTTAATTGCCAAGGAGAATGTCTGATTTTTAAAATATTTTATTTATTTTTAGAGAGAGGTGAAGGGAAGGAGAAAGAGTGGGAGAGAAATATCAATGTGTGGTTGCCTCTCATGTGTCCCCTACTGGGGACCTGGCCTGCAAACCAGGCATGTGCCCTGACTGGGAATCGAACCAGTGACCCTTTGCTTCACAGGCCCATGCTCAATCCACTGAGCTACACCAGCCAGGGCAAGAATGTCTGATTTTAGCTGGAAATCAATCCAGTTAGGTTTAATCCACAAGTTCTCTCCCATGTTCTGGTAATTTCGTTTTCAGTTTGCCATATTATTTATACCTGTATCATATGTACATCATTCAATCGTCTAAGATCTGGGTGGTCATGTTAATAACATTCCCAAAGCCTCTGATATGCTGTTTAAGTCAAAAACATGCAAGAGAAAACAAAGCACCCATGAATGCTTTGGGGGATTCTGGGTGTTTCTATACAGTATTGTAGTGTCTCTTTCCTGACATCCCTCCCCTCTGTGATTCCCTGACACTTACCAGTTCCCAGGTTCCCCTTTCTGTGTCTTACTGTCTTTAGTTTCCTCACTCATTCATACAATTTCTACTACTGTGTCTAGCTCTAAGGCCAAGAAACAATGGTACATGTAGAAAAATGAAGCAATGCAGATCTGTGCTTGGCTGTCAGCACCACAGTTGCTGTGGTCACAGAAAACAAATATCCTCCCTCAGAGTTGGAGGCCCTTTGCCTAATGTGTTGTCATAATTTTGCTGCCGCTTCTACCCTAGGAGGCTAATATAGAGTGGAAAAGCAAGAATAAAAAATGCAATATGTGAAAATTATTTTAACTCCAGTAAAAGAAAACATTTTAAACACACTCACAGAGAAAACATAATTTAGGAATAATGTTTAAATTAGAAATGATGAGAATAATATTTGTTTTTCTTTTATCATTTGCACCTTCAATTGAACTCAAGAATCTGTGCCTTCTAAAAAATAGGGCAGACATTTATAAAAGGAAAATGAAAAATGAAGGAAAAGGAACAAAAGAAGAGACTTGATATGAATACAGTGCTGTAGCAGAAGACAAATTCCAAAACCAAATTAAAATTCTCTTTGGAATGAATTAAAAAAGGAAATTATATCAATGCAAATCACATCAGTAAAATGTTTGGTCATTAAAACAATTCAAGACTCAAGAAATAATGGGAGAAGATAACAGATAAGATACTTAAAGGGAACAAATATAAATATTGTGGTTCTTCAAAACAAAAAATAATTGAATAACTAAATACAATCAACAATGGCAGATTTATTTGAAGAAAGCGTTATAAGCTGAATAGATATTTAAATAAACCTACACATACCAAGAAATAATAACACATTTTAATGTTAATTTCAGATAAAGTCAAATTTGAGAGAATACTTCTTTATGAGACAAAGATCTTTTCTATGGACATTAAGTAAAAAAATCACAGAACAATTACAACACTATGACATACATATACAAACAATATGGCAGTAAAATGTAAAAAAAGAAAATTCTGATTTCAACTATTGATGGCTGTCGTGGGCACCGGCTTGCAGTGCCCACAGCGTTATGGATGAGACATGAGACAAATTCACACAGACTACTGAGTCCTGTGGAGGAAAGGGGGATGGCATGGCTACTCCCTCAAGGGGGGAGTGCCTAGGAGTGTCCTGGCTACTCTCTCAAGGGGAGAGTGTGCTAACCCTTGCCTGGACAGTGGTTTTATTGGGTTTCTTGTGCAGGAATTCAGGTACAACTTATTAATCATTCTCAGGCAATAGCATACAAAGAACTTATCGGGGCTTATTCTGAGTTAGGGTCTGTCAGCTAAAAGGCTATAAAACTTTGGAAAATTTACTTGTTTCCTGCTCAGGTCTTTAACTAAAAGCATTCTTAGCAAAACAGGTCTCACAGGATTTTACATATCCTTTCTCAAGCCTGATTACCCGGAGAGCCTGCCCTTTCCAGCATAGGGCTACACCGCCCTCTGTCATTGTTTTAGGCATAAGTCAGGCAGAGGAGGCAAGATAGCCAGTAATTATCAGAGACTTCTTGAGGATTCAGAGGAGTCAGGCTTCATCAAAGCTGAGGGGCGAAGGTCCAGCACCCATTTTCTCCATAGCCCCCCAAGTCCTTCCCTGGGGCCTCCACATGATCATGCCTGTCTTAGGTCATTCCCCTCTTGGGAAATTATACCCGTCACTGGCTAACTGATCAAGCATTGGGGGCCAGTTATGAAAAATGGAGCAAAAGAGGCACTCCTTCCAGGGCAATAAGCTTTGTCTCCTTAGTGGCTTATGGTCTGAAGGCCACTCACTCAGCCTTAGCCATGGGGGGTTTACAGCTCCTGAAACCAGGCAGAGCAGTTCCCAAAAGATGGTATTGGATTTTTTCTCACCCTACATAGAGGTATGAAACTGGACACACTGTATAACTTTTTCAGATATTGCACAGCAGGAAAATCAGGATTGATACAAATAAGAGAAGGGAAAGCTCAAGTTGTTTGCATTCCACCTTGCTTTCTGCCTGGAGGTGATTTCTAAGCCATGGAGCAGAGTGGTGAGGTCTAAAAAAACAAACGATCATATTTAGCAAAAGGAACATGACATAGGCAAAGGAAGAAGGTGGAATTAAAGCCAGGGAAAAAAATTGAAATTTGCAGGATTAAGTTATTATAAAGGAAAGAGTTCCTAAAATCTGAACTGGGGTCTCCCTCAGGTTCTGACCAAAGCCTAAGCTGTGCAATCTCAGGGCAAGACTCCCTGCATTCTAGCAAATGGCAACTTCTAGAGGGCTTAAAATGGAAGAAATTTGAGAGTATGTACTCACTGCTGGAGATATATCAGAGCTTAAAGCCTGCTAGTGAAGAAATAACTTTCCAAACAACCCTGGCATTCAGTTTAGACTTTAGAAAGACCATGCATAGAGTAAGGACCAAACTGTAGAATAAGGCTACGGTGAAGAACAAAGGGCAAAACCAAAATAGTCCTCAAGCCAAACTTCATAAAATCAGCACACTCCTCTATTAACAGAACAAATGTCAGTATGCTTTCAACAAGATAAGACAATCAAGAAGAAACTCTACAATGAATTTGTCATACTGCCAAACATACAATCAAAATTTGAAAGATATGCAAATAAGGAAAGTGACCCTTAATTAAGGAAAAAGAAAAACAGAACAATCCCACAGATGTCTCAAATATTAGACATAAATGAACTTTAAGTCACTCATTTATAAGTTTAGCATACAGCAGAAAATTGTGCACATAATGTAAATAGATAAGTTTAGAAAGAAAAATGCAAGCTTTAAAATAAAACAAGTAGAAATTCTGGAGCCAAAAAATTAAAATTTGAGATAAAAAAATTTATTAAAAGCACTTAGAAGCAGACTGGCATAGCAGAAAATAAATCAACATATTGGTACACTTGAATTATATAAACTGAAACATATGAGAAAAAGAAATAAAACATACAAAGCATCCAAGACCTGCAGAGAAATAACTAATACTATAATATATGTTTAACTGATATCTAGGAAAGAGATAAGAAAATAGAAAATAATGTGATAAAGCTATGCAAAAATAATACAATTTTTTCATAACTGATGAAATATATCAATCTACAGATGCCAGAAACAGCAAATTCCCAGCAACATAAAACAAAAATGTCCAATAATGTCCAAGACAAAACTAAGTTTGAGACAAAACTAATGAATGCTATTAATTCATAAACTCATGGCAAGAAAATAGATCTGCCACCATTTTCATTGCATCAGGGATTCAAAAATATTTAAAAGATGAATAAGTTTTATAGAATAAAAAAGGAAAACTAAGATGGTCATGAATTGGCAAACAATCTATTAAAGTGAGATTTTTGGAAATGGGGAGACTTTCCAGCTGGTCTTCAGGTACATTTGTTGATTACTATCAGCTACAAGAGGGCAAACAAATAGTTTGGGAACATTTCAAAAGAGAAAGGAATAATAATATGATACTGGGGTGAAGGATTTTCTATGGCGAGCCATGTCCTGGAACATGAGTGATCAGATTTTTTTCCTATGGACAAACTGTCATTTGTCATTATGGCTCTTATGTGGAGGATGTCTGCCATGACAGGCATTTCTCAATGGAAAACTGGTGAAATCTAAAAAAGTCACAAGTTCAGTTAGCAGTAATTTGCCAACCTCAGTGTTGGGAACCACCCTGACTGGTTTCAGAAGCTATAACCCCCTATGGTTAAGGCTGAGTAAAAAGACCTTGGGATCATAAGCTACTGAGAGACAAAATTTATCCTCTTGGCAGAGGTGCAGCCTCTTCCCCCTTTATTTCACCCTGCTTGATCCCTGTAGAATGGCTGGATAGTCAATAATGGGTTAGATTCCTGAAGGGAGGAATGACCTAAGACAGGCACAGTCATGAAGGGACCAGCAGGGAAGGACTTAGGGGCCTACAGAAAAGGGGTGATGAGGGTCTGAGTCCTCATTCTGTCTGTAAAAAGTCTCCTAATCTCCTGGTTGCCCAAATCCCCCATTTGTTTCAGGCCTGAAACAATGTCAGAGGAATGGGTGGTTCCTGGGGTCAATCAGGCCTAAGAAAGAACACATAAAATCCAGTGAAACCTGCTTTGCTAAGAATGCTCTCAGTTTAAATGTTAAAGGTCCAAGCATAAAATGAGTTTGTTTCCCAAAGTTTTATGGCCCTTTGGCATCACCCTTATCTGTCTGACCCTGACTCCAAATAAGCCCTTATAGTTCTTTGAATGTTATCTATTCCTTGATCACTACTGCCTAACAATGATTGATGAGCTTTACGTATATATACATCCTGAGTTCCTATGCAAACTAAACTCAATAAAAGCCCATTGAGAAAGAGGCCTGAGGCCTTTCTCCTTTGAGAGACTAGTCAGCCTTTCCTCCCCAAGCAGATCATGTCTTGGTAGAATTATTCTCATCTGTTGCAGCCAGGGGAGCTCTGCAAGTTGGAGCCCCCCCACCTCAGTTGGGTACATCAGTGGGAGAAAGGGGATGATGACTATGCAGGAAGTCCATACTATCTCTACAAATCTTTTGTAAATCTATAATTATTCCAAAATAAAAATTTTATTTAAAAAATGACCTATTCTTACTTCAGCCAAGGTGCAAGAGGTATATCTAATTAGTAATTGCCTCCATCCACACTTTTCCTTATCTCATGAAAGATTAAGTCCAAGGCTTTAAATGTAAGAATTCTCTTAGGGAACAGAATTGCATACCTTAACTCTTGAGAGGAAAAGACTGAAGACTGACGAAAGTGTGTGAGGAGACACTGGCAAAGGCATATGGGAGTGTTCCACTTGCCTCTCAATCCAACTCACCAAACTAACCCTAGAGTTTTCTGCTTGAGTTCTTCCATTTTGTACCTTCCCCCACAAAAAAAGAAGGAAGGATTTTTTTTTGCTAGTTTTGTCAATCTACATGATAAAATGCTAAGCAGAAGGAAATGGTCAGTAATGAAGATGAAAGGGGCAGAAGGAAAACAGAAAACCAGGGACTAGAAAGACTGGTCGTAGAAGGGGTGGTTTTGTCTAGTGTTTGAAAAATGCAGCTGAAAAGGATTTGGAGTGTGAGAGGATAAATAGAAGAGGAAAGGTATTTTGTAACAATGTCTTTTAGAAACTATGTCTTTAAATCTCTCTGACGACCTCGAGCTCCATGTTTTTTTAAATATCCCCCAGTAATTCTAAAGTACAACCAAGACTGAGAATCACTGAGTACTAGATGGACGCAGAGCTGGCAGTGAGGGGTAATCCATTTCTGCTCACAAATTATTGATTGCTGTGTGTACAGGAGTTGGGAGTGGTCCTCTGACACCTTCTTCATGAAGTAGCTGCCGTCTTGCAAAGACGAGAAAAGCAGGGCTAACAGTGCACATTCCCCATTGCCTTTCCTCTGTTAGCCATTTCTGTCCACTCCCTCAGGAATCCCACTTCGCCACCCCCAGGGTCATGCTCAGTAACACAGAGAAGGAGCGTGCTGCAATGGCAGGCAGCATGGAATTCAGGAAGGTGAGGACTGAATAAATAAAGCTTTTCTTTTACCCAGCGGTAGGAGTAAATACTTAACAGGCAACTTTTCAAGATTGTAGCTAATACACAAAACAAGGTTGCAACGTATTTCATAATTACATAGTATTTATTCTATCACTTTAAGATGGTCTGAAAATATCCAATAGCATTTCATGTGATCTTTTTGACTCTGTTTGAAGAGAAGCAATGAAACAGATGGATGTCCTGCTGACAACCATCCAGGAGGCCAGATGAGAAATATGTGTAAAGCTGAAAGCAGTTTCAAAGTGATGAGGGGGAGCATCCCCACTCCTATAAGCAAATAATGGAACTTGTACATCCTTTGTAACTCCAGAGGAACCTGCCTGCATGCCTTTTTTTTTTTTTAAACTACAGATTTCCCTTTTATTCCTTTGAAACCTTTGGAAAGCTGAAATAGCATAAAGGGAAGACATAACTACCATTAATATACAGATAAAAAACAAAGTGGAGCATTCCCTGACCCCCAAAATAATCTACTAAATCACACTATGCTTAATAATTATGTCCAGTTTTACACTAAATATAGCATTATGAGCTCTTTTAGGCTCTTCCGATAGCTTAGGACACATCTTGCTAATGGATGCACAAAATAAATCAAGACAAATGCAGATGCTCACAGACACGGTCCAGAGCTGTGGCAGCCTGATGCCGCGCACAGCTCCCGGGGAAGGAGCCCGGTGGGGCCCCCCTGGCTGCGCAGGTTTGTGCTGCCTCGGCAAGGGCTCATTGAAACACAAACACAATGCTTTTTTTGTTGTTTGCCCTTTTTCATAAAAGCGAAAATCCTCTTCAGATATCTTTTGCTGGTGAAGCAGATACTCACATAGGGCTTTTGTAAAAGTGAAGTGGCGAAATGCGAACTTTCGAAAAGCAAGGGATACCTGTACTTGTTTTCACTTAAAAGGTTATTATTGCTCTTGGAACAGAGCACATGCTCTCATTGTGCTCATTATCAGCCACAATAAACAGATTCGAGCTCAGAGACTCAGACACTTTAATTGCCACTCTGCACTTTTCTCAAGTAATAAAAAGAAAATACCAACTTTTATGTGTCCCCTTTGATATGGTCTATGCGTAGTGCCATCTCTGTAGTCCCCCAAAGACCCGCCCTCTGGAAAGGAAATCTGGTCTGATGGTATTCTTTGACTTTAAAGAAAATCAATAGTCAAATGTAAAAGAGTAATCTCATTTGAAATAAAATGTAGTGGCTATTCCACATATAAAATAGATGCACATGGGCATCAGTTTGTCTCCTTTGGTTATAAATGATGTAAAAAAAAAAGTTACTGAACTAAGTTGGAGAATGGCCTACGTGTAACTGTTGAATGACTTTATCAGCCTGCTGTAGACATAGCCAATGTCAGGGTTTGATGGCATTATATAGCACAAAGAGTGTACACCTAAATGTAAAGAAAATAGGGGTTTGGGTCTTGACTCCATCATTTTCAAGTTGCATGACATTGGTGCAATTACCTAACCTTTCTGTGCTCATTTCTACAGGTCTAAAACAAGAATAACAGTATCTATTGTACATTACTGATACATTAAGGGACATCATAATTTTATTGCCTAACCCAGCATATTGTAGGCATATAACAATACATAATAGGTAAAAATTTTTGTCCTGCACCACTTTCTTTTCTATATTATACCAGCAATGCCAAAGGCCTTGGTGTGTGTGTATGTGTGTGTCTTCAAAGACACAACTTAATTTTTCTATGAGTTGTGAACTTTGAAAATGGGCTGAGTACAATAAATTCTTCCTCCATAACCAACTTTATATATACATTACACTTTATATACAAATTAATTAAAAGCTGCGGTCACACAGCTGTTCTCCTGTCCTCCAAATCCAGCAAGACTCATTTTTCAGAAAGTACCCTGGGTGCTGTTACTAGGAAGAAATGACGACTAAGTGGTCAATAGAAGCAATTCCCATTCTCAGTGAAGTGCTCAGTAGTGTTGTCCCTGATTGAAAAGGAAAGGTCAATCTGATGATTCCATAGGACATTTCATAGGGACAATGATTTGCTATCTTGTATAGTAGAATTTAGAAGCTTAAAATAACAACAACAACAACAAAAAAAAAAAAAAACATCACTTGAATTACCAGGCTTCAATGTGTGATTATCATGCTTGGAATATGTTCTCCGTTGATCAATATCTGACGTATCCAGCAACTTCTAGGTATCTAATGCTGTGACTAAATGCTTCACTTTTGTGTAGTAATATTCATTTATCAGAGTTTTATGATAATAAAGTTAAAAGCAATGGGAATATTTGGTCCATAAAAGATACTCATGAACCAATAAACAAGAACTGAGATAAGAGATGCACACTACAGTCTTTTTGATTGCTAGTGTTTGAGGAAAAGGTGTTTTCAATTTTACTTCTCTCTTAACTATAGCCCCTAAGGCAACAGTATGCTGAGGCTGGGACTGAGCTCTGCCAACTTGTGTCTTGCATTTAGTTACCACTCCTTTATTATATTACTGTGTTTTAAAATTGGAATTGGATTAACTGTGAGAAGTTGACTTGATACTAAATGAAAAGTGTAATCTACTATTCATGCAATTGTTAAAAACTTAAGTATGTCTACACTTGTTTGGTCTTGCATCTGGCCAGTCTTGCATCATCTGTGCAATTCACATTATGGGATGCTTCCTTTGAATGGATAAATTTGTGTTAATGACATGACAAATAAGTCAAAGTTATCCCAATTTCCCTCTATACCTGATTGCAAATATATTACCTCGTTTGGTTACAATAACACAGTCCTAACAGTACATATTTATTGAGCCACTTACTTGTTCCTTGAAAAGAAAGGAACTGAACTAGATGGAAAGGAGTTCCACTGTTTGCTTTTAGAAAGCTCTCAGGCTAATAGAAAATAATTACATAATATCATATAATAAATATTACCACAGTATTTATAATTATAATAAATGCTATTTATGGTGTGTTTAATGTGCTGTAGTGCTCAATTTAATTATTTTTTCTTTTGGTTTTCACCCTGACTCCTGAATCCTTGTTTCTCTAAAATCAAAAGAATATTTTATAGCTACAAAGGATTCACTTCAAATTATATTTCTAAAGGGCTCCATTGGAGGAATGTTTTGTAGCACATATACTATAGCTATCGATTAAGGGAAGCATTGGTCAAGTACTCTTGAGTAAATATTTGGAATGAAATGGGCAATGCACCAAAGAAAAGCAATTGCTGTTTTATGACCAATTTCTTTCTGCTTCTCTAAAATATAATTTAACTAGTCTGCTATTATACTCAGTTCAGGGATACTTAATAACTGACTCATTATCCTAAACCGACCCTCAGAATTCCTATATAATACTTTAGAGCAGTGATTTTCAATAGTTTTCAGCTCATGGCACAAAATCTAATTACTGAAATTCTGTGGCACACAAAAAAATATATTTTTTACCCACATGACAAAAAATAGGTATAATTTTGATTCATCACCAAAGATTGCTATTGTTGTGTTGGCTGTTGTCATTTTTTTATTTGACAATCTGAGGGAAAAGAGGTCAGTGCTCCCAACTAAATAATCAAGTATTGCAAGTTTTTAAAATTCTTGCAACACACCAATTGAAAATCACTGCCTTAGAGGAACCAGAGTTATTTTCAAAATAGCTTGCATTTGTATAACAAAGTCCTTTCTGTGTATCTAACTAGTCATTTGAAGTGCATATCAGGTCACTCTTCATCAAGTCTGCTACTCCATCTCCTTCATTAATAAAAACTGACACTTCAAATTTCAGCTGTTATGTACCTAAACAGATATGCACTATACAAACCAAAGAGCACCTGCAGAAATCTCTGCTACCCATTCTTCCATGTGTGATTTTCTAAAAACATTTTATTTTGACTTTATTTTAGTTGATTTCTCAGACATGATTGTGCCCAAGTTTTTTTTTTCTTTTCCCACATCACCTTAGGAATATTAAAAGCAAGAAGGCAGTATTCATCTACAGGTTTAAATTCTAGAGAAACATCTGCGGATGCGGTGATCAGTAATGTGTGATCAGTGCTTGACCTTTTGCCTTCCCCGTGGAATGGCATTAATTTTGATATAGATTGGGGGAAAGTCTGTTTGCAAAAATTCACACAACTCAATGCAATTTCCTTCTTCTGGGATGTGACTTACTCTAAAGGGATTTTTATCAATGACAGTAGGTTCATCTCATAAATAGTAAATAAAAGGTACAATAAAGTAAATAAGAAAATGGGTGAGGAAATTAGTAGCCAAGTTCAGAAGAAGAAGATATAAAAGTCAAATATAGATTAAAAATGATTCAATATTCATTCATGTATTCAGTCACTACACAAATATGAATTGCCTTTAATGTGCCAGGTAACGAAGGAGTTGGGTGAGATATTCAAAGATAAATACTTACTTTGTACATTAGAAAAGGGACTGCTCTAAGTGTTCAGAAAACAATCAGTGTACTAAAGTCTACCAGGAGGAAAGAACCAGGAGCTTGGAGACCTTAGGAGGAGCATGTAGCTTATAATTTCCCCTGGGGGACCCAGAGAACAAGCCCAGGAAGGAGATAAAACATTTGCAAAGGGGAGGAAGTAGTCAGAGAATGCAGTAATTAAGATACAAGAGAAGACAGGGCATGTTAAAAAAAAGAAAGAAAGAAAGAAATCATTCAGGGTAGTTAGAGCACATAGTATGAAAAACACATACGATAAAGATAAAACTCAAGTGGTTTTCAAGGCTTTGTATTTCATATTAGAAATTGTCTTAAGTCCCTGGAAACTGGTAAGAAGTTCTAAGCAGAGGTGGACCATGATCAGATTAACACTTTAGAAAAATCACTTTGTACCCTGTGTGGGGGATTGATGATGGGGTGAGAGGAACAGGGTACCAGTCGGGAGGCTATTACAGAAGTCTGGGCAAAGAGTAATGTGGAAGGCGATTATGACAATGGCATCATGAATGCAACGGATGAATCAAGAACTAAATACTAAATGGTGGAGTGAAATGGAGACAATTGTACTTGAATAACAATTTAAAAAAGAATATAAAATAATATAGAACTTGGCTTATGAAATGTACTGGGTGAGATAGAAGAAAATGCCTATGTTCATGTTTTGGCTAGGTAATGGGGTAGTTGGTGAAATGAGTCAATGAAATAGAAAAAAGAGAAAAGGTACAAATGAAGGGATACATTGTGTTTCCAGTATCGATAGAATAATCCAAAAGTGAAGTCTCGTGGCAATTAGATATTAGGGCCAAGGGATCAGAGTGAGAACTGGGCTGGAAACCTACTTTTGAGAATCAGACACATGGAAGAGAATATAAAATACATAGTGAGAAGAATGAAATTGTGAAGAACAATGTTTTAAGAAACAAGCCTTAGAAGAATGACTCATGATGGAAAACTAGAAGAATGTGGAATTCACAAGAGCCAAAGAAGTAACAGTAGAGAAAATCAACTATACCCAATTCTAGTTAGAAGTTCTACAACATTGGGACCAAAGTTGTCATTCTCAGTGGAGTATTGTAAGAGCAGTTTAAGTGCGGAGATGTAAATGGCAGAAATGATAAGCAATGCTTTGAATAATAGATAATCGATATAAACCTTCAGGAATGGCTAACATATTTGAATATGAAATGTTTGAGAGCCCAACTAAGGCTTGTGAGTAGCCTAAGCGATGCAATGGCATTGACAGGGTGTGCTACAAGAGTAGTGCGTGTTCTTTGACTGGAACAAAATCCATGAAGATAGAGAGCAATGCTAAGCCATTCATAGTCCCATGCATGTAACTGCTTCTGCACTTGATCCCAAGCTTCAAATAAACCATTAATTAGAAACCTTAAGAACTTCTTGGTGGGTATAATTTGAAACTGGCCAAGTATCTGGACAGCAGGGAGAGACCAAAGGAAGGCAGAGTACTCCAGATTGGTAGGTAGCAGGCTTAATAAGCAAGGGAACTGACATACGAAGCTTGTGTTGGATGGTCAAAAGAGGAGTAGATCTCCACATGCACCCACCAGAATTTAAATTTTATAGAATGGCTTTAACTGGCTCATCACGTGTACCATCTAAATGGTCTCAATACCACATTCTAGTACTAGTTCAGGGTGTGTTCTTGGGCAGATTCTAGTGTGGGGAAGGTTAAGTGGAGTGGACATTCCAAAATGAGGAGTTTCCTATTTATTGCCTGGGTCAAGCTTGTGGGTCAAGCAGTGGCCATGTTCTCTCAATGATCTCCAACAGAAGTGCCTCTAATTGGCAAAGCCTAGGTCAGTCACAAAACCACACAGAAGGATGTCTGGGTAAGTGGGTGAGTTTTCTAGCTTCTCTCTCAGAAAGCAATACTCATAATCTTGGCAATTTTCCCAAATATTCTTAGATGGTGACCAAAGATATAAAAGTATCCACTATATTCTCTATTATTTGAGACTACATTTGGAGTGCTATAAGACAAATCAGAAGTAAAAACCAATTTAGAAACCATTCTTATGGAAGTTCAATTTAATTTGGGATATGCTGAATATGAAAGTTGAAGTCAAGAAAAAAATACAGTCTCAAATATAAAGCTCAGGAATATGGTACAGGATTAGGAATCCTTTGGTAAAAAAGGATGGTTAAAAGTATGGACATGGGTGACATCAAACAGATGTGCCTGGTGTGTCTCAGGGGATTGAGTGCTGGCCTGCAAACCAAAGGGTCATTGGTTCAGCTCCCAGTCAGGGCACATGCCTGAGTTGCAGGCCAGATCCCCAGTAAGGGGTGCTTGAGAGGCAATCACACATTGGTGTTTCTCTCTCTCTCTTTCTCTCTCCCTCCCCCTCTCTCCAAAAACAAATAAACAATTTTTTTAAAGGAGAGAGTAGAAAATAACCAGATAAGTATCTCAAGGTATGCTTGAGATAAGTATCTGGTATCTCAAAGATACCAGATAAGTATCTTTAGGATGCTTTTGCTTAAAGGATAAGGTAAAACAAAATAGGACTCAGGAAAATTATAGTGAGAAATATAGAGAGGATAAACAGGTTTCAAACCAAAAGAGGACAGTGTTTTAGGATAGACAAATGCTTAAAGTTTGGCTACTCTGTGCAGTAGTCAAAAGGATGAAGAGTTCATGTGGATCTCCAGAAGATGTTGGTGAGTTTAGAAAGAACATCTTGATTACAGCACTAAAGAGTAAGGACTTGGGTTATCAGGTCCTTCAAGCTGTAGACACAAACAGGATTAAAGATCCAATGATTATATTTTAGGAAATACCTGTGAAAGATAATGGGAACGGAGCAAGTAAAAGCAAGTCTGACTCCAAGTGAAGGAGAGAGGGAAGCAAGGTAAGCAGGTGCTCTCAGACTCATGTGCGATGAAATGAAAGTTGAGGAATGTCATCAGAGAGTCCTTGAGCCAATATTGGCCATCAGAGGAATATTGCGTCTCCCAGGGAAGGGCCTGTCTTAGCATCCCTACTGCACTCCGTTATTGCCTGAAAGCGGCTCGTGGGAAACTTAATCTCTGAGCCAGTGTGGCATTAGGTTTCAGAGCATAGCAACTGGGGCCCTTGATCAGTTTTGCTCCATGTACTTAGAGGCCTCTAAGGCAATTCTTATGAGCAGCACAGCAGCAATGGATGAGGATACAGGGGGAAATTGGCACTACAGCACATCTAAAAGTAAAGCAAAGGGGAAAAATGAGAAGCTTGCTGAAGAAAGTTGAGCAGGCAAACTATATTATGTGATATAAAATGATATGGTATCGCATGTCTTATTTATTAGGATAATAAGGATGTGAAAGTATTTATAGGTATTTGCATATAGTCTACAGAGTGTACTAATTGCAAACATAAGTGCTAGCAGCTAATAAAACATAGTCCCATAATTGACAGGAGGGCACAACGCCAAAGTTACAGATGGAGGGCTTAGTTTGGGCAAGAGAAAAAAAAATTATTGCAATTATTGGAGTGACATTAGTTGATAAAATTACATAGGTTTCAGGTATACAGTTCTATAACACATGATCTATATATTATATTGCGTGACCACCACCCAAAGTCAAGTCTCTTTCTATCACAATTTATCCCCCCTTTCTATCTCTCTCTCCATCCCCCTTTCCCTCTGGTAATCACCATAGTCCCTCTGTATCTATGAGTTTTTTGTTGCTTTGTTTATTTGTTGCTTAATCCCTTCACCTTTTTTACCCACCCCAAACCACTCCCCTCTGACATCTGTCAATCTGTTTTCTGTATCTATGAGTTTCCTTCTATTTTGTTTATTTATTTTGTTCATGAGATTCCATATGTAAGTGAAATCATATAGTACTTGCCTTTCTCTGACTGGCTTATTTCACTCAGCATAATATTCTCCAGGTCCATTCATGCTAAAGTTAAGACCCCCTTCTTTTTATGGCTGAGTAGCATTCACTTCTATAAACGTACCACAGATTTTTTTATACACTACCTACTGACGGGCACTTGGACTGCTTCCAAATCTATAGTGAGAGACAAAGAAAGACACTACATAATGATAAAGGGAGCAATCCCACAAAAGGACATAAGCCTTGTAAACATTTATGCACCTAACATAGAAGCACTTAAATATGTAAAGCAAATCTTAATGGACATAAAGGGAGAGATCGACAGTAAAAGTGTTGCAACTTTTAGACATTTTCTAGATTCCCTGTTAATCCCTCGCCCTGTTTATTTATAAATGTATTTCACCTCATTAGTATATAATTCTCTAACATTCTTCACTTTGTGCATCCTATTGGAAGTTACTTTTAGTGAAATATCTATCAATTGTCCTCAGAAAGTTTCTGTACATACTGACATCCCTCAGAACATTAAGATAAGTGTTTTTCAGAAGGTCAACCTTCAAGCTTCCTCCTGTCCCCATTTCACTTAATCTCTGCCCACAATAAGGTCTAGAATCCATTATCTGAGTAGGTCACCTCTGGCAATAGTCAATTTTGTATTCAATTTTCTTTCTGATCTGTTCAAATCTCCACTAAAGGATGTCATCAAAAATGGTCTGATGCAGAAGTCCTCTGAAAAAAATTGCTACTACTAGTGAAAGTGATGATAATTATTATTGCTGAAATTTATAGAGCATGGTTTATATGCCAGGTTTTGTGCATTGCACTTAGAACCGGAAGAGCCAGAATTCACATCCATGTATGTTGAATTTCATCACCTGCACTTAATGCTCCTGCTACCCCGAAGAGGACATAAAAAAATAAACAGTGATATGGATACTGCCACATATCTGGCACTGGGAGAAAATCACTTAAGAAATAGCATCTTTTGCATACCTATGCAAATCTGTTTTTTGAAATATCATATCTTGGGGATTCTAATTAATTTTGATTTTCAAAAGGTAGAAATATGTTTAGGAAAGAAACAATTCTTATCATTCAAGTTAGTGACCCTAGTAAAGAGAGAGTCTCTAGTTTGTGTGTTTTAATTTCTTGGTCTCTCAACAAACCTGAGTTTTGTTCTGTGGTGGTAAAATCCTGTCTCAGCTCTTCTTGTCTAAACTGTCTTTATTTATTTGGAAATAGTAGCATCTTAACTATCACACTTGTCTGAATTCCTATGAAAAAAGCCCTAGTGTATTCCTGCCTCTCCCCAAGCATTTCTAAGAAAGAATCCTGCATTGATTGCACCTGATAAGTAGCACAATATGCTTAAACCAAGTGTAGTTTTGTTGGTTTACTTGGCTGTTGACTTGTTAAATCTTTTTGAGTCTCTGTACTCTATTTAAGCAATAATGTTTGATACAATGGTCATGAGTGTGACTCCTGGTGAACAACAGAGATTCATGAAGAAAGGAAAAACTGAAGTCAGGGAAGCTTTACCCCCCAAGGAGCACAACAATCACTTTCCCATACAGGGAGGAAGGGCTTCACAATATCATTCTAGAATGGAATTCCTACTGACAAAGTGGCCAGTCAGAAAAGGGGCTTGGCAGGGTTCCAGTATATGACCCTGATGCCCTGCTAGACCAAACAAACTAAAGGTCTATTTCTATCTCAGTGCTCTATCTGAATTTCTATGCCACAATCTTTTAAAAACTCCAACTGATGAAACAACTCTATATGATAAATCTTCTGCACATACTGAAAATGATGCCTATTTTACTTCTGCATTCGCTAACATTTTTATAACATTAATAACAGAATGAACGAGGGGAAGACCCAGCTGTGCTTTGTTGCCTTCCCAGTCTTCTCCAATTCTGCATGAAAATATCTCCTCAATGTCCAAGAACAACAGCCCGATACCTAGGGTCGGGACGAAAGCAAGACAGAAGATGGAAATAGAATCGTACAAGAGAGGCAATATTGATCTTGAACTGTTTTAATTAAAAAAACAATTTTTCCCAGAAGTTTTCATTTAAACTACCATGTTGACAAAACTTGAAATACCTTCTTTAAAGCTCTTATTAGAATTCCCATTTAGCATGCCTGTCACAAATCCTCTGTAATTTTGTGCAGCGCATCCCGCAGCAGGATCAGGCTCAGCAGGTCTGTCAACACAGTCCCAGCTTCAGCCGAGCCATGACAAATTGATTTATAACTTTAAATGTAGCCTTCAAATTCAGCTTTGAAAATAGAGATGTAAATAGAGGCATGACTCATGAATTAGTTAATAATCCTGTCTTTAGGATTCAGCCTGTAATCTCTTAATGTGAATGTCAAAATAAAGAATAAAGTAAGAAAAATAAAATTAAATTAAACATTTTGCTAAGAATAATGTAGTATGGTCATTTTCTAGAAAAGTTATTTAGTAAATATTTAGTAATTTGGGGGGAATATTTTTGAGGTGCCAGATAATGGATACAAGTTTTCTTTTAAGAAGGATAGCTTCAAAGTCATCTAAAGTTATTTAATTTTTAATAGGAGACTGGAGAAAGGATGGGAGAGACTAAGGTTTAGCAACTATAAATAAGATGGTAAAATTGTGGCCCCATTTTTTTCTAATTTGATCTTTTTGGTGGTCTTCTAAATATTAACCATGCCAAAAGGTGTTTTTCCATTTTTTTTTAAGGACTCGGTAGCTGAGACTGCTTAGGGAAGGAAGGATGTAGGTAAAAGAAAAGAAAAAGAGGACTTCTTTTTTTAATTTGAATCTCTCTAGAATCTACTTTGCCTTAGTAACTTAAAGCAGCATTATAACTAGTTCGTTTGATATTCTTTGTTCTTACATGGGATAGTGATTCATTCATCAAAAATACTGTCTATTTCTACCAAAGCACTCCTGTGGATTTGGTGGCAAAAGCAGAGACCAATGAGAGATAGAGACAAAGTTTTTACCTTACAGGAATTTATAGCAGAGTAGAGAAGTAAAGGAATAAACAAATACATAGGAGTACATAGTAGTAAGTAGAAGATGCCATCAAAGTCTGCCCCAAACGTGCTCTGAGTGGTCAGAGATCAAGAGATTAAGAGAAGTGTATTAAGAATGTATAGGGTGTACCATAAGACTGAATAAAATGAAGTTAATAAAAATAGTATTGTGTATGTATGTTTACAACAGAAGTAGTTACATGATGTATTGTCAAATAAATACAGTTTCAAAAGTAGCAGTTAAAATATAACCCAATTTGTTTTAAAATGCATGTATTTGAATTTATGTACATGGAATATCCAGTGTGAATTTATGTATAAAATGATGCAGGTCAAGAAGAATGGTATCCAAAAGTTTAATGGTAGATGAATCTAAACAGTGGGGCTCGACCAAGGTGGCTTTTAAAAGTTCCCTTCAGCTTGACAAGACTTTAGACAGGTTTCCTTATGAATATAGGCCCTAGGGTTCCCTTTTCTTACAGCACTTACCTTAGAAAATTCACAATTGTAAACTCCTTCTCTCCACCCTTAGAAATGTA
>PVKM010009170.1:0-37434 GCA_004027735.1 Carollia perspicillata | reverse complement strand
AATAATAACCGATCCATAAATGCTAGAATAAATAAAAATTGGCATTATACTAGATTGTATAATGAGCTTTAGTTTAGCCTCTCACATTTTGAAGACTGAACAAAAACCCAGAACCCTAATACACTGCCTTGGACCTTTCTGCCCCATTTTGACCCTAATTCCTCTGGCTCCTCCCACCTCCTGACTTGGAATTTTGAAAAGTTTTCCAGACATATAGCTGCCAAAACTGCTGTATTTTTTATTTAAAATACACTCTTATATTACCAGTGATTTTCTCTGATTATTGTGCTTTCCCCATTTTAGCATGTGATTCCTACTGTATGGTATAGAAACAATTTTGGAGGTCGAAACTATTCTGACTATACCTAGTCGCATCTTTTTTGCAGCTTGAAATACTGAAAAATAAGCATGTTAGAAAATTCCAATTTATGTAAAAAAATTTTGAAATAATGTTGATTCTTCAAATTAATCGCCAAAGAATCGTAATGTGAAAGCTAATGAATCAAATACATTTAAAACTGTGTTTACACTGCTGCCACATGGTGGCGCCACATCAGCTGGTGAATTGTAAATCCTTGACAAACCTCAGATTAGTCTTGAACCGACTGAGTTTTGAATTAATATTGTATATGACTTCATCAGGAACACAGCCTACATCCTAATTCCATCCTACATTTTGCAAATGAGGTAACTGGAGTTCGGAAGGTAAATTATTTCCCCAAGTCCACACAGCTGGGAATGGAACCGAATGTACTTTCTGTCCCTTGGTTCTGTGCTCTGTCTATCTTCACTTATGGATTAATTTCTACAACAAGAAAACCTTAGGAGGGAAAGTGAACTTCTTAATATCATGCATATAAATAATTACATTTGTTTATTAAATGTATTAAATACAAAATACATTATTAAAATCTTGACTAAGTACAATGACCCTTTTTTAAGACCCTGAAAGTGCCAGTGGCTTTTGCTTAGCAAAATTTTTGCTGATGCAAATAGGTACCATTAAAAGAAAGAGTTAGAACCATACAAGTTGACTTGGAGGGACTTTCATTGTTAAGTAAAAATATAAACAGTAAAATAAAATTATGTTAGCATAATCCTACATTTAGAAAGCAAATAATGACAAAAATTTAAATACCCTGTCTACTATGAATACAAGTGTACATGTCTGTAAATATATGTCTAGATAGAATTATTTGAATACAGTGAAAAATATAGATGCTAAAGTTTTTAATATGAGTTATTTTTTTTATTGAAATCCAGGGTTGGGCAAAAGTAGGTTTACACTTGTTCGCGTGGAAAAAAACATGCAGGTTAATTATTACAATAGCTTTATCAACTCAAACGAATGTCATAATGTAAATGTACTTTTTCCCACCTCTGTATAATTGATGTATAACTCTGTAAGTCTAAGGTGTACAACATGTTGATTTGTACACATTTATATATTGCAATTTGATTACCACCATAGTATTAGCTAACACCTCTATCTCATTACATAATTATCTTTTTAAATTTAAATTTTATTTTAAATTACAGTTTACATTCAATATCATTTTGTGTTAGTTTTAGATGTACAGCATAGTGGTTAGACAAGTGTTTACTTTAAAAACTGTTCCTCCTGCTATTTCCAGTACCCACCTGGCACCTTACATAGTTATTACTATCTTAAAAAAATAAATTACCTTTGCAGGGAGAAGGAGAAAGTTCACATGAGGGGGAAGGTAGAAAAGAACGAGGAGAAAACCAAACAAAAACAGAAAATAATTGCACACACATGGCATTCTTATATTTGGTAATGTTTACACATTTATATAAAATTATTTATGTGAACAGGCATATTAGTATATAAATTTAAATAATCAATTTAAAATAAATAAAATTCACTATAAATAAGGATATATAAATACAATCTACTATAAAGAAAAGAAAAATAAAAATCTAGAAAAGTAATGTGATGAAAATGACAGCTAAGCCAGCTTATCTCCTAAAAAAAAAATAAACCTCCTACAAAACAATGAAAAATAAAGCAAAAACAATAACCAAATAGAAAAAAATGAGCTAAGACCACAAAGAAGCAGTTTAAATAAAAGAAAAAGACAAATGCCTTTATATAAAAATTCTTATTTCCATTTGTAATCAGAGAATGCAAATTAAACCACAATGAGATTCTGTTTCAAATTTGTTGTATTGGCAAAGAATTAATCTCTCTGAACGCCGAGTTTTGGCAAGGATATGAAACAACAGGAACTCTTCCAGACTGCCGATGAGAGTATAAATTGGGACAATTACTTTCAAAGGCAAATTGGCAATATGTAGTAAAGTCGAAGATGCCCAAATCCCAGGTATGTCTGCTCACGTGCTGATGAAGAGACATTTGCAGGAACGGTTAGAATGGAATCTTCTGAAAGGACCACAACTGGAAACAAACCAAATGAACATCGATAGTTGAATAGACAAATTGTGATGTATTTTTTCAATGGAATACTGAGTGATAGGATAAGTGAATGAATTTGAGCTACATAGACATGAATGAATTCTTATAAAATAATGTTGTGGGTGCAAAGTACACTTCAGAGGAATGGAAATGACACTATTTACATGAACTTTAAAGCATGCAGACAAATGATACACACATTCATACAGTCTGGGAATACATATGTGTGTTATAAGACATAAATAAACACCTGCAAATGAAAATTACTGAATTCAGAGCAGCTAATATTGTTGAAAAGAAGAAATGGGTAAATTAGAGAAAGCCATTCAATGGTCTTCATCTGACTGATACTGCTTTTTAAAACCAAATGGTGTGTGCTTGTTATTTATCATGATTATCATGGTTACTAGTATAATTATTACTATATTGAAAAAATATTTCTGATGTGTATAATTATTATGATACTTTATTATAGTCATATTATTTATTGATAGCATTTAAATATATACTCAATGCCCTCCTATGAGGAGTGCTTATTAAGATGCCAGTGAGAAAGTATTTTTCACCCGTGACAACTGTAAAGATAAACATTTTGAAAAAATGTTCCGGCACAGGGACAGGGGCACCAGCCATGTCAGGGATTGTTGGGAGAACACACTTGAAGAACTACTACCAATGAGGCAGTTTGGTAATGTTTAGCAAGATTAAATTCAGACACATACCATTGGCCTAATTCATTTCATTTTTAAGAATATATTCTAAGACACATTGTAGCAAGTACTCAAGGACATAGATACATAGGTATTCATTGCCACATTGTCTGTGACAGCAAATGACTAGAAACCTAAAAACCTTGGTAACCATGAGCTGGTTAAAAAAAATTGTTCATCTGTACAATGGATACTATGCAAGATATAACATAGAATGAGGTACCATACTGTAAACTGATATGGAATAATGCCTAGATTAAATAGTAGGTAAGAGGAAAAAGGTGAGATAAAGAACACTTGTCTGGTAATCCACCTTTTGGTAACACAAGTGGCCTCTACTACGTGGAACTGGGGCTTGGGGGACAGACAGAAAGATGGATTTTACCAATGTTTCCATTTGTGTATTTAGAATCTTGTATATCATGCATGCATTACCGTTAAACAAACTTCCAAAGGCTCAGAAGCAAATACATTAAACATAAATAAGACTAAAAATAAAAATAGGAGGTGCCACTCTTACATTTACTTTCAAAGATAGTATTGGCACAGATTTTAGTACCATAATTAAGTTGCATCATCTGCTTTATATCCAAGGCATAAGGCTTCAATTAACTTAGGGAAGAGGACCAAAGAAGGAGTTTCCTTAAAAAGTGGCATTGTTTGGCAGGCCCTAGGCCTAAGGGAGGGATCTCTAACCAAGGCAAAAGATTTCTAGCTCCTTCTCAGAAGGGAGATAAGGACCATGAACGTAAACTTTGGTAATTTGAGTGGGGTCCCACTCTGTGAGAATTTTAAAAATCAAAACAAGCAGCTATATATTGCTTGTTTTGGAAAGATTTAAAAATCAACTAATGAATAAGCACAAAATATAGCAACAGAAAAAAAACCCTTCGGTGTTTGCCCCCAACTTGTGAGACCCACCGGGGTAACTGGATCATTAGAAAATCTTACCTTCCAGCAAAGCAATGGAGCAATGTGGGAACTACCTAGACATTTGGACATTATCTGGCATAGCAGTTGACAGAGAAAAAAGAAAGAATGAAATCCCTCTCTCTCTCTCTCTCTCCCTCTCTCTCTCTCCCTCTCTCTCTCTCTCTCTCTCTCTCTCTCTATATATATATATATATATATATATATATATGCACACACATATATACATATATATAATTCACAGACTATATATTCAATGAATTAAAATAAGACAATGAACCAAATATTGATTTTAACAATTTTGTTCTTGTAATTCATATTAATTTTTTACTTTATAGACTTTAAGGAAGATACAAATTAAAAATTCTTATATATTACATTCTAGTTTTGTCTGGTGGAACCATAGTTACATAGAAACTGGGTATCTGAATATTTTCTACCCTGCCCGGCCCCAACCATGCATTGCATTAAACTATGACGTGAACAAGAAATAAAGTTGTGTTGTGTTTCTGAGGATTGAAAGTTGTTTGTTTTACAACAGCAGGCCCATCCTGATGATAGGAAATTACCCCAGAAATCTGGGCACGAGGTAATAAAGTCCTGACTTAGAAAGGACCTGCAGGTAGACAGACAAGAAAGACATGACCCACATCTGGAATAAAACATCCAGACTTGTGTTCAGTTAGATGTGAGAGAGAGGGGAGTCTATTACACAGGCTTGTTAGATCAAGGATCAAGGATCAAGTAGAGAAAAGTATGTAAAAAGTGTTTAAAAACGCAAGATGATGGTCAGCTGTCCGAAAGAGGAGGAGGTTGTAAGAAAGAGTCCCCTCAGGGATAAGCGGGACTCCCTGTACCCGAGGCAGCCTTGGGCTGCCATTGCTGGTCACCCATCTGTCCCCTCCCCTCTGAGGCAGCCCCTCCACAGGGTGAAGCAAATGGCCTGACTGGCGGTGTTTGTAGCTGGCTATGGGCCTCTCCGTAAAGCTGTTTGCATGGCTTTGCTTTATTTCTACTACCGAGAAAGAAAGGGCACCATGACTTCTGTTTCATAATTTATGTAGCTAATTAATTTTTTTTTAATTTAAGCACTTTTCCAATAAATACTAACTTATTTTTTCTCTGGGAACGTCAAGCCATTATGTGATGATGTGAGAGGGGCAAATTCTGATGTGTGGGTACAGGAGACACTCTGTTACGAGGAAGGGACTTACCTCCCTGTACGCCCCGACACTGTGCTCGTCCTTGTCCCGACGTCCTTTCTTTAGGACTCAAGTAATTGCTTGATTAATAACTCTCTCTTCCCTTCAGCAAAACCTGTCTTTGAAAAATAATCTGAAAGATACTTTTCCTAAGATTTAAATGATCGCCAACAGTTTAAACATGGCTCTTCCCAAGAATGGTTTTTACATTAGTCAGTCATTGCTTTAAGATAAAAAGGATGAAGATTTAGAAACAAATGCATTAAGAAACAGAAAAAAATAATAGAAATACTAACTAAATCTAAAAGTTAATTATTTAAAAGAAAAAAACAATAGAGAAGACATTAGCTAATGTAACCAAGATAATAAGGAAGAAGCATGCCAGTAAGGGAAGAAAATGGGAAAGTAACTCAATACAGAGTGAATTTAAATAAAGGGCTATTTTGCTCAACGGTGCAAAAAATAATTTGAAAACCTCTGTGAAATATATCAATTTATAAGAAAATACAAATTATGAAAACAAACCACAGAAGAGTTATAAAATATGAATAAAAACAGGGAAATGAGCAAAGAGTCCCCTTTTTCTCACCCTCCCCCCTAAACGTGTACAAGGCCCAGGAGCTGCACCAGGGCCTTCTCTGAAACTTCGAAAACAGAGGACTCCAGGCTAATGAAACTATTTCAGCATGTAGACAAGTAGGAAAAACTTCAAAATTATTTTTAAGGAACAAGAATAGTAATATAAACTTGACCAATAACATAGAAAACAGAGGTTTATTTTACTTATGAGAATTAATTTTTAAAATTCTAAGAAATAAGTAAGTAAAATAGATCATATTTTAAAATAATAATAATAGGTCTTGATTACTAGATCAGGTACATATTAGAAATGCAAAAACGTTTCAGCATTAACAGATCTAATAACATTTCACTGTTAATAAATCTAATAAGAAAAATAATATACTCATCTTCACAGATGCTGAAATACATTTGATAAAATACAAATATTTACTTATGATAAAAGTTCTTACTAAAGTAATACTAGGTACACTTAAAATTCTTTACTTGATAAGATAATTTAGTAAAGTCACTGGGATGTACTCTTTCTACAGTCACATACTGCAGAATGACATCTCAGTCAACGATGGACCTAGTGACTTCGCAGCTGTCATGACGTCACACTGCAGTGAATTACTCACGTGTTTGTGGCGATTCTGGGGTGAACAAACCGACTGCGCTGCTAGTCATAGAAACGTACAGCACATACAACTATGTACAAACAGTACCTAATACTTGCTAATGATAATAAACAACCATGTTACTGGTTTATTTATTATACTTTCTATTGCTATTTCTACTTACAAAAACATTTGTTGTAAAGCAGTATGCCCTGTTACCCTGGCGTCGGCCTGAGGCATCTCATGTTCACCTCCTCCTCACTTTCTCCTGTGCTCGATTTACTTCTGTGTTGTTTTGTTCATCATGGCCCTTAAGCCTGTAAAATCCACTGTGAGGGTTGCCAGTTAAGGGGCCACATCGAGTGTGCAGTAATGTCCTAGGTCTTCACGTTTGCTCACTGCTCACTCACTGACTCACCCAGACTAACTTCCAGTACTACAAGCTCCATTTGTGGTAAGCGTTCTATACGGGTGTATCATTTAAAATATCTTTTATACCATATTTTTTATTGTACCATTTCTATGTTTGGATATACTCAGTTACACAAGCACCCTTGTGTTACAATTGCCTGCAGTATTCAGTTCAATAATATGCCAGGCTGGTCCAGGGCCTAGGAGCAATATAGGCTGTATCATCTAGCCTAGGTGTTTAGCAGGCTGTACCCCATCCAGGTCTGAGTAAGTGCACTCTATGATGTTTACACTAGGACAAATTCACCTAATGATGCATTTCTTGGAACTTATCCCTGTCATTAAGCAACACATTATGGTATATACAAAGAGTAACCAATTTGAAATGTAAAAGAGAAACTGTAATAGCAACAAAAGAATTGAATACTTGAGAGTAAACAATAAGAAATGTATAAAACTCTGTAAGGGCAAGTTTAAAATGCCCCTGAAGGAAAAAAACATAAATATGCACAAGCTAATTAAAGAGAATAGGTACATTATAACTGTATCTATTGCACCTGAAGTAACCTATTATTTTATCATGATCTCAATAACATTCCAATAGCTGTTTTTTTTAAACTAAAAAAGCTTGTAAACATCACATGTGAAAGTAAGTCTGCATGAATAATTAGAAAAATTCTGTGAAAAAAATTCAGCCACGGGGGAAGGTTAGCCCTATCAATTATAATAATTGAAATAGTGGTGTACTGGCACATGCATGTATAAATAGACCAATGAAATGAGTGGGTTTATAAATAGAATCCCCAAATAAAACTTAGTAAATGACAACGATGGTATTTCACATCACTGGGGAAAAACAGAATGTTCAATAAATAATTCTAGGTTAATTGAATATCTGAAAAAATAAAGCGATTTTCACTTTATTCCTACATCAAAATAAATGCGGATGGATCAAAAATTCATAAATTAAAAAATGTAACATTATTGTAAAAACTGGAAAGGCTTTTATGTAAACTCACAGAAACCTTTTCTAACTTTAAATATATTTTTAAAATCTGCATGCCCAAAAAATTCTTTAGCTAAAGAAATCTAAAATTGAGAGAAAATATTTGTGTCATATTATGGACTGAATGTTAATAGCTTCACATATAAGTGCTACAAATGAATCTTTTAAAAAGATCTTTAAACGCAATAGAAAACAGATACAAACTGTTCAGTAATGAAAACGAAAATGCTTACAACTATTAAACATTTAAAAAGATGTTCAACATCACTATTACAAAACTGCCAAGGTTAAAATGAAAATGAGTTGTGTCTCATTATATTTCACCCTTATGCTGTCCAAGATCAACAAATTTCATAATATGCTATTTTGGCAAGTACTGTATGTGGAGAAATTCACACACTGTTGTACAGATTCTGTGGTGTCTCTGGCATCTTTTAAATTAAAAAATGTGTGTGCGATTCAATAGAAAATAAATAAACAATGTAGTGCCTACCAAACAAACAAACAAACAAACAAATAAATAGTTATATGCTGTTTGATATATCATCGTCATTTCTTGTAATTAATTTTACAGGTATATATATGCATATTAATGAAAAAATACAGTGAATTCTCACTTAAGGGCCTGTGACTTTAAGTGAAACAATGTATAACAAAACCAATTTTAAAATAAGCTAATGACATAAGCAAGAGTTAAGCTACTATGGCATCTCACCAACATTACAACAAAAAACACTGAACAAAACATTGTACATGAACCTGTTGTACATATAGATATTCACCGAAGCACTGTTTTTACTAGCAAAAGACTAAAAACAACCAAAATGTCTAACAAAGGTAGACTGTTAAATAGTAATACCAGAGCACAATGGATATTTTAACAGAATGGGGAAACTCTATGTTGTCACAAAATGATCTCCAAGGTATAGTGTTACAATTTATGCACAAAAAGGTTAGTTTACATTTACCTATATAATCACATACTTATAGAATATCTCTGGAAGTCTGCAAAAGAAACTCGGTATCAGTCAAAGCCTTTGGGGCACTCCTGGGAGGTTGGGGGTTTGGGTCGCGGGGGGGGGGTGGTTATTGTTTATTATATGTTATGTGGTAGCTTTTGAATTTCATACTGTGTGTATGTGTCACATATTCAAAAATCAACTTAACAGTAGATTTTTAAAGCTATTCAAGAGCAGATCAGGTTAGTATTGATAAGCAGAATGTTTTCTTTTTTCTGTTGTTATTTCAAAGAACGGATAGTAACCGTTTACTTTTATTTGGATCCTGAGGAGTTAACATCAGGAATAAAACTGTATTGCTAGTATAAACAGGGATTGGGGAGAAATCCCAGCTAAGGAAGAGCCTTGGAAATTCTGGAAATCTACATATGTTTTAGGTGTCATTATCATCATTATAATTCTGTGATCAAATGTCTGGCGGCTTTGTGTGTGTGTGTGATTTTTTAGAGAGAGGTGAAGGGAAGAAGAAAGAGAGGGAGAGAAACCGTGGTGTGAGAGAGAAACAATGATTGGTTGCTTTCCAAAGGCTCCCCAACCAGTGACCAGACCCACAAGTTAGCATGTGGCCCAACCGGGAACTGAACCAGTGACCCTTTAGTTTGCAGAACAACCCCCAACCAACTGAGTCACACCAGCCTGCGCCTGGTGGCTTTTTCAAAATATAACTTTTAAAAAGAAAATTTATTCCCAAGTTTTCCTAACACTCGAGTTATCTAGTTTTAGCTAGGCCATTGTGTTTGTTGGTATATGCTCTTTGAATCCTGTCTTCAGACCACGTTAAGAAATCAGCAAAACTGGCTATCAGTCTATCCAGAAGAGTAAGAAGATGGTGTGGAAATCCAAAGTAATGTCAAATAACAAATGGCTGCAGAAAATGACGTCTGTTCTGTACAGCTTCGGAGGAAAGAATGAGGATCAGTGAGTATAGTTACTGGAAGCAGAATCTGACTCACTGAAAGGAAGACATTTCCAGCGATGAGAACAATGAGAAAACTTGCCAGGCTCCTTTATTGTGATTTCAGTGTCCCCTCTCTGGAAATGTTCAGTCAGATCATATGACAGCAAGAAGTAGCCATGCACATTAGAAGTATCGTCGGACCACAATATGATTATGCCTTTGAGCAATGCTTTAAAAATAAAGTCTACTCCCTGCCCAGTTTCTTATTCTATTACCTCATCTTCCAGGTCAAGGTATCCAGAATTGTGACAGTTCAGCAATAAAGCAAATGTTTATCTCTTGTAAATTTAATTCACTCCTTTGACCTAAAAGGTGCCTGAATAATGCTATTATTGACATACTAGAAGTTCGAAGATGTGGTCAGCACTATTTGTCATTTACTGTGCTATGACCAAACTTTCCGAGGTTAACAGGCTCAGAAGACAGGGCATCATTTACCTGAAGTTATTTGGCAATAAAGTAGATTTTATTTATTCACATTTGAAATTTATTTAACAGGTAACCTTTTCATCCACTGTTTAGCTATATTCCAAAAGGAAGACACTCGCAAAGATCCTCATTTATAATTTAGCTTTGCCTTAGGAATTCTCTCTGTCCATTTACAAGAAAATCCAGGCAGATAATATCTTCAACTTATTCTCTAAAGATCAATAATGTAATTCATCATAGTTCACTGCCCGCCCCCTGCCCACAACTTTATTTTGGCTAACGATATTACTTTTCTTCCAGATGTCAATGCTTGAATTCTGAACTTCCATAAAAACAGTTGTGAGCCTGTTTGTGAGCAAACAGTTTGTGAGCAAAATATATCTGATAAGATATATTTTGAGGTATCTGGCCCTTTCTTCCCAATTCATCACGATCTCTGAAGAAAGGGGCAGGCCTGGACTACTGTGTTCCATATCGTGTACCTGGTACTGACTCCGCCCTGGCACTGACCTCAGCTATTTAAGACATATTGTCCACCCACATCGAGGACAGGCCATCCACAGTTGACCAGTGATTTGGGAAGAAAAGACAATCTGGACCAATCAGCTGTTGCTTGCAGGGATTTTAGAACTAGGAAGCTGAGTGACTTGTGAATTAATTGGAGAAGTTATAGCGGAGGGCTTACATGATCAAGTCAGAGCTGTAGAATTCTAAGGCAAATGTACAAGTTCAAGTTATGAGCTGGCGATCCCAATTGTAGGAAGATGGTCAAGAGGGTGTGGGAAAAGGAGGAAGCCTGTGGAGAGAGGCAAGCAGTGAGGCATGTGCTCAGATCTGTGTGAAGCGGTCTTGGGGCATGACGCAGTGTGGGTTTCCAATTTCAATTTCTAGAAGATGTATCTGAATTATAGCTCTCTTTTTGAATTCTCGTGAAAAGACCTTATGCCATAGAATATTCCCACAGATTTTAGTTTTAGCTATCTTGAATGGCTGTCTCCTCCTAGCTTCCCAAACAGTTGGAGTTAAAACAATGTCATTCATAGCTCTCCCCAACGTTTCCTGTCTCTGTCTGTTAATGTGGTTTAAACCATCATGATCTTTCACCTCTTCAGTGAAACTATTGTAATAGCTTCAACACTATTTTCCTAGAAAACTCCATGCTTTCAGTTTCCTGATTCCCCCCACCAGACTGATCTTCAAAAAGCCCAAGTTTAGCCCTGGCTGGGTAACTCAGCTGGTTAGGACATCATCCCTATACACCAAGGTTGCAGGTTTGATCCTCAGGCAGGACACATACAAGAATCAACCAATGATGGCATAAATAGGTGGAACAACAAATTGATGTTTCTCTTTCTCTCTCTCCTCTATCTTCTCTCTCTCTAAAATTAACAAATGAAAAGTTTTTTTAAAAAGATCCAACTTGAATGACATCACTCCCTTGCTCAGAAACCTTCCTGAATCCCTATTGTCTCGCAAATGAAGCACAGAATACCTTCATCCAAGGCCAGTTTATCTTTGCTACTTTGTCTTTCACTACTCACACACACACCACACACACTGGTTCTTTCTCTTATTTGATTGTTTTTACTGCCTGGACGATTGTCAAAGAACACTGTTGTGGGGCTGGTCTTTGTGGTCTATATAGGCTCACTGTTGCCCAGGGCCTGTAGAAATCTCCCCATTATTTTTTATTTTTCAAGAGCAGTCTGATATACTTTATTTCAAATACCTATAGGTCTTTTGCCTAACTTTAAGCGGTACTTGGTTAGAAAATAATAAAAACTTATTCAAATTAGCTACTCGAAAGTTATCTCTCTATAAAACCCATCCTAAAATTCTCCTTTTCTTTGAGATTTTCCTGATTAATAAAGTCAGCTCTGATTTCTCTGTCTACTAAAACCCCACATTTCTTTTTCTTCTATGACACTTATTTTATTCTTCCTTACCTTAAGCTTATTTTCATATGAATCTTAGCTATCCTTTCAGATTTAACCCCTTCAAAGGCAGGTCTTTCTTTTTATTCACAGCGATGGCCTCTGAAGTACCTAATATAGTTTTCTGTCCATAATAGTAGTTCAATAAAAAATTTGTGTATAATTTTCCTTAACCCACATTGATCAAGTAGATATGGCATATTGCTAGTAAACAAAGCTGGTTCATCAACATCTCTGGGGATTATATCTACTAATTAATAGAATGAACACACCAATTAATGTCAGTTATAGTATGGCTAGGACTGCAAATGGTATTGAGAAACATTATTTGGCTTATCAGCACATTTTAATCGTGTTCTTCAAAGCATGTGTAATTCAGAAAATAAGAGTAAAGTGGATTCCAAAGGATATGATTTCATCAACAGAGCTAAAGATAAATTCCACATCTCTTCTCTAACATTTACAGAAAGTGCCCTCTTTCACTGACTCCAGAATATTTGCATTTTTGCATGTCAATAGACCTGTCCTTGTGCCTACCAGTCATGATAGTGACTTTTCTGGCCAGGAAAATATCTGTGCATTATTTAAGAAATATTTATCACCTAGCAACTGTTAGTAAAGCACTGGGTTGAATCCTGTGCAGAATATGAAACATTTAGGATCTGTACTGTTTACAAAAAAAAAAAAGTGCGAAATCTAATTGAACAAACCAGAGAGACCTGAAAAGACTGCACTGTAACGTGGCTGCAGGATTGGTCTACTTATCACTGCATACTAAACCACCTGTTAGTTAAAGAGCCAATGATGGTCCCTCCATGTTGGCCCCTCTGTTGTTTATTCCATTACAGTAATCTGTTAGATTACCACCTGCTAGCACTAACTCAAACATTTCCACATCAAGTTTTTAAAAATAGAGCCTGAATAGCATATTTTTGCCCATTTAGAGGCTGCTTGTTTTGCATACCCTGTAAGCTGCACTCAGTATCTGCTAGCCATACATAAGACAAGCCCAGGAGCTGTAAAAGACCCCCAACTGCCCCACAGAGGGAGCTGCTGACAACATCATCTAGACATGTATGATTGCTCTCTGATTCCCGGTCCCCTAGGAATCCCTGCATCTTCTTCCCCTTCTGGGGGTGGCCCCAGGTCACTGTCTCTGGAAGGTATCTTGCCGTGACTTCTCCTCCACTGGTCAGGCACCACCCAGATGAAGCTCACGGTGCACTAGTGCCACTGCATGGTCTTGTTTTTCCCTTCATTAGTCCTGAATGTCTCAAATGTTCAGGACTAATGAAGGAAATTCACTACACCACCCCTAAATGTGATGGCTGAAAATGACAAAAACATTTACTTGGGCCAATTTTCAATTTGAATAGAATGTAGTCGGGGTGCCTTATTGCCAGTCACCTTGGCTCTAGTTGGAGAGGCTCATCTGGCGGGCCATCCGCTTCCAACGACTTCTTTATTCACATGCTCCTGATCTGTCCTCCCCCCACCTAGGGCCTTGTCATGTGTCTTGAGCCCATTTGCCACATCTCTGTAGTCAGGGTTGTCAGCCTTGTCACAGGTTACTGGTTTCCCTAAAACGAGCATGCCAAGAGGCCCAGGAGGAAATCCCAGAATGTCACTCGAGCGGCCTTCCGTTAGTCACACGAGTCACTAAAAACAACTCCAACTCAAGGAGCGAGGAATTAGACTCCACTTGTCAATAAGAGAAGTAGCAAATAATTTGCTGCCATCTTTGATTGACCACAGTGATTACTTATTTATTAATGTACACTGAGTTACACAAACAAGAATTGCTTATACTGCCCCATAGGGGTTAGCAAACTGCAGCCTGTGGCCCAAATCTGGCCCACTGCTTATTTCTGTAAATAAAGTTTTGTTAGACCATGACCACACCAATTTGTTTACATATCATCTATGGCTGTTTTTGTGCTACACAAAGTTGAGTTGTCACAACTGAGACCTAAATACTGGCACAGTGTGAAATATTTACTGTCTCATCCTTTACAGGATAAGTTTGCTAACCTTTTCTCTAACATATAGTTACAGTCTTCTAATGTTTGATTTGAATTGCTTTTGACAAGTGTGCTTGCTAATGACAGAAATTCCTTATAAAAATTCAACTTACAAACCTGCAACTTCTACTCGCCGTAGGTGCACAAGGAGCTACTTTCTGGAGCAGTAGTGGGTGTGTTTTGCCTGCTGCCAACAGACGGTGTCAATAGTTGTGCTGTTTACTTTAGTTTGGACTAATGTCCCTGTGACTTTACTGCGTATTTGCTGAATGCATCTAGTTTTAATACATTCAACCGCTAGTTACTTTGTCACAACCAGCAAGAGCAAAAAACAGTGTGTGTTAAAAAGAGTAACAAAAAGTAAAAATAATTTAAGAATGAAAGTGATATGAAAATGCATTTGCATTTGTGCATATGGGATAAATCATTAGAAGGATAGGTTCTGAGGAAGTAAGAGTGAATTATACAACATGTAAAAACTGCTTTGCCTCTGTGATTGACGATAATCAGCAAGCGACATATAAAAACGACACAATGCAAAAACACATCTGAGGCTAAAGGAGCAATCTCACAACTTTCCATCTATTAGCCTAGTTTGTTCAAGAGATGATGACCAGATTTTGTGAATTTGAAGGCCAAGTAAGCACAGTGAAAAGGATGGTCTTGGAACTTTTGATGAAAGATATATTTCCATATGTTCAAGGCC
Organism: Carollia perspicillata; assembly: GCA_004027735.1. Lineage (NCBI taxonomy): Eukaryota > Metazoa > Chordata > Mammalia > Chiroptera > Phyllostomidae > Carollia > Carollia perspicillata. The sequence continues at coordinate 22,493 of PVKM010009170.1, read as the reverse complement.
CCACTGAAGTCTGCACAATAGCAAAATGAGAAGGGTGTGAATAACACAAAAACAATTCCTTACACTTGTAGAGATCAACAAAGAAGAATGTTCTCCACCTCAGCAGACTTTCAGGGTGGACAAAGCTGGTCCTTTTATGGAAAAAGATGGCTGATAACATAGGATCAAGAGGGAAAAAAATAATGCCTACTTTTAAAGTACAAAGAAGCAGCAAACTCTCATTTGGTGAAAATCCCTCCATGAACTAAGAAGGTCTTTTGAAGAAACCTGATCTTTAATAACTTAAAAACATTTTTTCCCTGAATTTCAAGTCATGTAGCTGAAAGAAACAAGGAAACAGACAGACAAAGAAACCAGCATCCACACTCTAATGTGTGATGTATGTCAACCCGGTGACTTCTACCAATGTGTTCACTTTCACCACAAATCTTGGAGTTAACTTTTGATGTAGTTTTTTGATTCATTGTGATTGTAAGCCCAGCTGTTAAGAAGACTTTTATTAACAGCACCTTGTTTTTATAAATTATGATTTTTCTTATATCTGTGCAACCAGAATAAAATACAGAAATATTTTGAAAGCTGAATACTTTCGGGGTCAGCCAGAATGCTCAAAGCTCTCTTTGTGTGCATCAAAATAACCTCCTGGTTTTTACTGATTGACTTTATGGTAAGTTCTATAAAATACTACCTTCACCTATTGTGTTTTGTTTTTTACATGGTATTCCACATAAGGCTTCCTGTGGCGGGGGGAAGTGTGCTACTATTTAAAAACTGAAAAATTATGACTATAAATAACAGAAAGTACTGAAGATTTTTGAACAGGAAGGTTACATAATGAAAGTGGTGTTTTAGGAATATATTAATCTGGTTATATATCAGATGGATTGTCCAGAGACCAGTTAAGAAGATACTGTGAACAGTGTCCTGTGAAAATAACCATTATAATCCAATAGAAAATGGAACTATGACCTATTATAGCTGTTGGAAATTATGAGAAACATAAAACAAAGTGGTTGAAAAATTGTGTTTACACACAAATAGGTATACTGCAAGGCTTTTCACCTTCAAGCTTTGTGATTTCTCCTATTTTGTGTTCAAATAAGACATATAAAATGAGGAAAGAACGATACCATGAAAGTGTTCAAATAGATCCCTAATAAAGGAAAAAGCACCTAGCAATTGTTGTTCTATTTCACCTAAAATGCCTCTGGTTGGTGGAAGAGCATTCACTGGGTACGAGAGCTTCTTCCATTGAACCTTTACCAGTGAAACGTACCCTAGGCTCCGTTTTAAACCTCAAGGTATTTTTTTCTTGATTTTGTAAAATTACTTTCAAAGATAAGAACTATTGTAGAAAAATGATAGAAATATCTATAAGTAAGAAAAAAATAAAATTACTTTTAATTCTACAATCTGGATAGGATGGGTCTAAAGACTATGTTTTTTAGTGTGCAGTCTCTGTGATGTTATGTTATACAAGTTACCAATAAGCAAGTACGTTTTTGAATAAAATAGAATTGTACTCCACATTCAGCTAAGTGTTTCAGAAATGTGTCCTTTATAAACGTGGCACAGATATATTAAAAATTTAGCAACAAGTGAATAATTATTTAATAAATATCAATGGCCAGATATTTAACAGATAATTTTAAGGAGACTAATTTAGAATTTAAATTTAACTGAAATTATGGTCATAAGATGTGCATGATCTCCAAAGTAAAATAAACTTTATTTGTATCCAATCATCAGTTTTGAAATTGAATCTTTACAAATACCAGTCCCTTTTTAATTTCAAGATGGCTAGACACCACACGAGTCGATCTGAATATCTCACCATGATGGAACTAAAATTGACTCCAGAGTATGTCCATTTCATTCCCCAGATTTTTACTAGTTCAGTATTTCCAACTGATGGTATCAGCCAGGCGTATTTTTGCTCCTTTAAATTGATGTCTTCTTGCATACTCTTCCTTCTTCAGCAGCAGTCATTAAAAGTTTGTTTCTCTCCTTTCCTAGTATTCTGCTTACTGATACTCCTACCACATGGGGATACAGAACCCTTAGTGAGTCAATGACTGGCTCAAAGTTACCGGCAAATCCAGGACTTGGCTCCTTGCTCCTGAATTTTTCTCCTGGCCTTGTTCAGAGGCTCTTGCCATCAATCACATCTACTACCTCATACTGAAGGGTCAACAATATAAATCCTGGAAGCCTCATTGACATGGTTCCACTTACAGCACTGATTTTGTGGTCTGAGACCTCAGGACAGTATGGAGTAAAGAGGAGATTACATTAACACACATATGTGCATGGCCCAAGAAACCACTTGCATTACTCAAAATAGCATGATATCTCTGTAATTAAAACCATGCTATAGTAACTGACATTATTTTTTCAAAGATCAGCTTAGCAACAATAAAAAAGCTGAGCAACAGTGTCCTTCCAAGTCCATGGGATAATAGGTACTCTTATACATTGTTAGCTGGAGGACACAATGATACAGCCCCCATGAAGGACATTTTAGCAATGTTTTTAATAGCTACAAATGTATTTATCCTTTGACCCAGCAATCTTACTTCTGGGAATACATCTTACTGACAAATCTGCACACATCAAAATGATTTCTGCTCAAGGTTATTCACTATTGCTTTGTTTGTAAAAGCAAAACATTGGAAACAACCCAAGTACCTATCAGCAGAGGAGTGTTAAATAAACTACGGTGCAGGCACAGGTGGAATATTAGGTAGCTGTACAAAGACAATGAGGAAGCATGAGATGCGCTAAGAAAGAAAGAGCTCCAGGGAATATTGTTAAGGGTGAAACTCAAGGTGCACAAGAGGGTAAATGTATATCACATTTTATATAAGAAAAAAAGGAAATAATGCCAGCAATGAATGTAAGTGGTTGACCCTGGGGGAGAAGGGAGTGAGGTGGACAGAGGCAACGTGGTAATATGTCTTCTCAATGGATACTTCTTTCAGCTTTTTCTCTTCTTAGTTAAAAAAGCATTACAATATATTACTGATTAAAAATGAAAACTAAAAAGTTTTTGGAAGAAACACCTTTTAGTCTCATTGTTTTATTTAAATGAAAATTCAAGAAAAGAGGGCCTTAATTCTTCCTGGTTTAATCATTTTGAATAACAACATTGAGATATCTTCTTAGATGAGCTTTTCTGTGGCATGAAAAAAAGTAAAGAAAAATAGTAAATCAATGTACTAGTAGATTCTCATAATAATCATCTAGTAATTTGCTACTATGGCCTGAAGAATCTCAGAATATCCTAAGTAACACTGACTTTTCTCACTTTTCTAACTCTGTTCTGGGAAGAGTGATAGGTCATCAAAACCTCCCTATACCAAATATATCAATGTTGTGCCTTAAAGGAAAGATGGTAAAACCATTTAAACTTTGGTGTGGATAACTCTTGTTTCAGTAGACACCACAAAATAGAGCAGGGAAATGTATCGTGAGTAAGCTGGGATGAAGACAATTGTCAACTACATAAGAATTTTTTAAAAAATCTTGTTTATGCATCAAAGTGAAATAATAATTTGATTAGAATAGATGGTCCAATTAGATAAAACAGACATAATTCATTAACTTGACAGGATAATTTTCAAATAATCATTTAACATGTTACCAGATGACACATTTTGCTTCTCTTAGTCACACTTTTATGAACCATGATTCAAAAGATTTCTATAATAAAGTTGAAGCAGAAAACACAATAATTGTAGTGTTGTAGATAAACTTTGCATTAATGTTGTATTATCAGAATTATAACTTATTATCATACATATTATAATTTTTTTAAGATGACATGAACCAGCTGTGTGGTTTTAAAAAGGCCACTTAACCATCTCTGAGTGCCAGTCTCCTTACTTGTTCACAGGGACGATAATAATACTTTGCTCCTAGGGTCATTGTAAGAAATAAATAAGATCCTGTATTTGACAATATGCTCCAGTCATACCTGGTGCACAGTACGTGCTCACTAAATGGTGGCTATTATTTGGTCTTATTTGCATGTCAACAGTCTTATAAGGTGGAATGTATTGATTTTTACTATTTAGTTGTATGACTAAAGATACATACATATATAAGTTATGATATAATTGGATTATTTTTGTAATGACAGAAGAATGCTTATGATATGCAAGTTATAAAATTGGGATGTGATATTTTATTAACACTATAATTTTTTAAATCCCTGGTAAAACAGTAGCAAGAAACACATAAGCATATTAACAGTGGAAATACTGGAGTAGTAAAACTATGAGTTACTATCCTTTCTTTTCTCTATTTCCTAAATGTTTTTAAAAAATATTTTGTAACTTTATAATGACAATAAAAGTAAATATAATAAACTGGGCTGAGGGCAGGAAGAAGATAAGTGGTGGGAAGTAATGAACTACCTTGATCTAGGTTATAATTGCATGTTTGTCTCCACCCCACTCCCAACACACGGACACCCTCCACATACTGCTTCAACTGAAAGTACACTCTCCAGGTTTTCGAAGAGAGAGTGACTGTATCAGGGGATGAAAAAGAATATACAGAATATGAAAGAGAATAAAAATGTTAAATTTTTATTGTTGTCTCATACTGCTAGTTCCCTTCCCAATCTCTCCAAAATTGAGAACAGAATCTCAATTGTGTTCACGATGGTGGTATGTTCTATTAAAAATACCTTCTTAGACTCCCTTGCAGCTAGGGCTGGCCATGACCCATTCTGGCTAATGAAGTATAATCAGAAATCACCAGGAGAGGACTCAGGTGGGTTTCTGCCCCTTCCTCCTTCTTCCTGCCAGGAAGGCAGATATGTTGTCTGGTTACAGCAATCATTTTGCTGTTGTGCTTATGAAAGGCACCAGCTAAGCATGGCAGGCTGGAAGTGTGTGAGTGTGGGTCCCTGCCAGGCTCACCAAGTAGCTGAGTCTTCCTGGATCAGCCTTCTTGTTAAGTGAGAAAAATGAGTTCTTGTATGTGAAAGTTACTGTGAGAGTGTTCTGCTTTTTGCGGCCAAATAAATCCTATCTGATACACACGAATGTCCAGTTATGCCTAAAGCTGTTTGGAGGGAGGACCCTTTTTGAAACTTGGCTTACAATACAGAGTCAGAATTCAAAGGAGACCTGAAACAGGCCATACTAATTCCTCTTAGTCATTGTGTCTTCGTTTCGTCGTGGGCTGCATTTAGCTGTGTAGACTCTTCTGGAATATCATGCAAGACCCATTGTACTTCAGACCTTTCTTTATGTAATGTGGAAAAGTATACATTACAAAGGCCCACAGGAGACACACCTTCTTTAACAGCCGGAGTCTTGATCTAAATACAGCCCTTGGACTGTGTGCACGAATGCTGATCAGCTACAGCAGGTTTGCTTCAGGCCGAGGATCTTGTTCCGCGGTGTCATCCAGGAAGTAATGCAGAATCAGGGATTTCTGCAAGCAAGAAGACACACTTTCCAGGAATATTCTCCTGGAAGCTCTCTTTGTATCCTCTCCCCCCAGATTTAGACTATCCTATAAAACCCCTCCCATCACTACAGCAGAATGGAAACAAGACAAAGAAAACCCAGAAAGATAGAAGTCATCGTTCCGAATGCAAGGTAACTGTGATGTGCCTGTCGCAGAGTGGACATCTCTTTCAGAGGTAGCACTTGTGTTGGCATGAGGCTGTTGTTAGGCCATGGTACTTGGAGAATTGGGACTCACAGCCAGGTGTCCCTGACTCCTATGGTCCCACCACTACACAGCATGGCCTCCTTCTCTCACTAATGACTGTATTAAGGATGAACCATAAGCAGTTACAGGTTAGAGATGAAGAATTCTCAGCATAACAACAGGAAACGGCTGTCTCACACAGACCTGAGGTCTGTACCGACCCTCCGTTCAGCCCAGCAGAGCAGATGGAACACCGAGGTGTGGCACAGACAGCTGCACAGACCAGGGCACACCGAGAACCGGCACTGTGTTAGGAGAGATCTCATGTGGAACAGAGGGGCCGCATCTTCTCATTCTTCCCACAGCTGGATCCAGGTCTCTGAGTCTGATCCAGTCACTACCACTTAGAGAGAGAGGAGAAATAGAATAACAATCACAATCCTCTGCACTAAAATAAATTAATACGCACAGACAGCTCAGCTGGAGAGACATTATCTGATGTGGTAATGGGGGAGCCTCACCTCATTTGCCAGGCAGGGTCCTGGCAGGGAACATATGGCACAATCAAAGTGAGTAATTTAAAGAGAGTTTAATAAAGGGACTAAATGCAAAGACATGGGCACAGCTTAGGAAGTACCAGAAGGGACGGGACAACCCCCTGCCTCTTGCTGCAGCAGTGAGACTGACACAGCTCTAGGTCTAAAGGACCAAGGGGAGAGAGCTCACTCTGGGTGTAAGATTGAGCTTCCTGATGGGACCTGAGTCCTATAGCGGGGAAAGGCACTCACTTTGAGACAACCTGGAAGGGGGATAAATACCCTGACTTCCCTTTTCTCTTGCCTTTGATTTCCTGCTGTTATTTCCCTTTAGCTGAACTCAACGGAAAGCCATTGGCCAAGGGACCCCACTGGTAAATTCTATGTTTCAGCTTCCTATGGCACAAAACATAGTGGAAAAAGGTAAGGAGTGGATTTTGAAGGGCAGGCAGAAGGTATCCAGAATATGCTAAATGAAGAGACTTTTAACGAAAGACTACCTGCAGAGCTTCGGGTAGGATTAGGAGACCCAAGGCAGATGTTGGAGCACTCATGAACTAGCAACATCAAGAATTACCTCCACACCCTGCACCCCCCAGAATGGAAGGAATCAGTGGTAGAAATAGTGTTATTGTGGCTCAGTGAGCCCTCCAGGTTGGGGAGGAGGTGATTGTCATTGTAGGGAAATTCAGTCTTTGTCAGAGCTGTGGGCCTGAAGCAACCAGGAAGAAAGAGGGGAATATTTTTGTTTCTCCTATTTGCCCATCTCCGGCCAGTACCCCTTGCTGACCCAATCCAACCAGAAACCAGCAAGGAAGGGACCAGAATGTTGACATCTTACAAGGTTCGGCCTACCAGGACACAGAACAATTCTAGGAAGGGTACACAATGCATCTGGAGAATAGTAACTAGCACAGCACCCAAACAATATTTGTTATTCCCTCGATTGTATTATCTATCTCTTCTCTACTTTGGGAATTATTCATTTGTATTCAACAAATATTCACCAGTCACCTATTATGTGCTAACCAACTTTCTCAGCTGTAGAGACAGAACATGAAAAAGACACACAGGGTCTTGGATTTCATGAAGTTTATTATAGAGGGGGATAGAGAAATAAAATGGACAAATACTAAAATAATGTAAAATAACTTTAGTTGGTGAAAAGTGCTAAGAAGACAATAAAACAAGATAATACAATTGAGAATGAGGTGATACTTCAGATGCAGTGAGGGCACATCTCTGAGAAGGGGTCATGTGAGCTGAGACTAGGTGGTAAGAGTCAGCCATTCAAGGAACTGGAGAAGGAAAAGCATTCCAAGCAAAACAAAGAGCAAGCATTAAGACTGGGGGCTGGGGGGTGGGGTGGGCAGAGAGTAATATTGATATATTTAAGGATCAGAGTAGAAAACAAAATAAAGATAATGTTAATGAGGTTAGTAGAGACCAGGTCAAGGACTGCTTTTTAGGGCAGGTAAAGGCAAAGAAATCTATTAGGAGGCTCATTGCAGTGTAGGGGTGTGTTCTGATTCATATTCCCATATCACTCTGACTGCTGTGTGGAGAACAGACTCAGGGGAAGGGGGGAAGGAGGTGCAGAAGGATAGCAAGAATGGAAGCAAGGGCACGAGTCTTCCCCTTTGGGCTGTTGTAGTAGTCCAGATGAGGAATGGTGAATGAAAGTAGTAAGGTGTAATTGTATTTGGATATATTTTGAAGAGACAGGTATCAGGACTCACTGACAGATGGGATATGAGGGATAAAATAGGAAGGATACCTTAATTATTCCTAAGCTTTTGGTTTGAACATGTGAGTGCATGGCTCTGCCACTTAGTGAGCTGAGACAGGAATGAAGAGTTCCAACTTTGAAACTTCTCCATAGACACACGAACAAATTCTCAAATCAATCTGCTGTTGCTCTTTTGAAGAAGGTTATCTAACTGTACTGGGTTAAGTGGTGCCTCTCAAAAGTTCCTGTCGATCTAGAACCTCTGAATGTGACCTAGTTTGGAAATATGGACTTAACAAAGGTAGTCAGTTCAGGATCTCAAGACAAAACCATCCTGGGGGGTCCCAAATCTGGTAACGTTTGTCCTTAGAAGAAGAAGAGGGGATACATGAAGACCCAGAGAGGAGGATGCCACAGCAAGCCAAGGAATGTCAAGTACGGCCAATAGCTACCAGAAGCTGGGGAGAGAGTCATGAAACAGATTCTCCCTTGGTGCTTCCAGAAAAAATCATCCCTGCCAACACCTTGACTGCAGATTTCTGACCTCCAGAAATGTGAGAGAGTAAATTTCTGTTGCTGCAAGCTCCCCAGTTTGTGGTGATTTGTTATAATAACTCTAAGGAGCTGATACAAGTTTTGGTACTGGGGGATAAGGTGCTGCTATAACAGATACTCTAAAATGCTGTACACAGATAACTACAAATGTTATCTTTTTTTTATGGTGGTTTTCCAATTGGGTAATGAGTGGAGGCTGGAAGAATTTTAAGATGCTTAATAGAAAATCTTAGACTGCCCTAAAAAGACAATTAGTAGAAATACCAATGCTAAAGAAGCTTCTTTTGAAGACTCGGCAGGAAACGCCAGTTAGGGCATTGAAAACTAAAGGAAAGGCAACCCTTGTTATAAAGTGGCAGGAAACTTGGCTGGATTGTGTTTCGTGGCTGGGTGGAAAGCAGAACTTGTAAGTGCTGATCTTGGATCTTGAACTGGGGGGATTTCCCAGCAAAGTGTGAAAGGTGCAGCCCGGCTCTTAACCGGAAAGAGGTAAGTTGGGGAAGGGACTGTTACGCAAAAAGGAATCAGGATGTGCTAAACCATTAAACAAAAAAGAATCAGGAACCAGCATGCAGCTGGGTGGAATACCAAGGGCGTGGCTGGCAACCTTTTGCTGGAGATGCTAGGTGCATGACTCATAAAACACAGTTGCCCATTTTAGCAGAAACCAGGAATAGAGATAAGGTCATCCAGGAAGTCTCTGGGCAGGATGCTTCTGTCCAATGGTATGGAAGTGGTTGGAGTAAGAGAAACCCATGACATTTTTGATAATGCTCTATCAGCAGAAATACTGGCAACTTGGATAGAGAGTGGACAAAATGAAGAAAGACCGTTAGACTTTTGGGATTCTACAGGAAATAAGAAAATAGAACTAGTTGGCTGTAAACATGTATTAGTATTCAGAAAAAAAGGAGAATGCGTCTGAGAACACAGCTGTGAACACAGAAGCCAGAGAAGTGGGACCCAGGGCCTCCAAGGGCTCAGAGAGTGGATTGAGCCACAGATGATGGTTGCTGAGTCGTGAAACGTAATGGAATTTGCCTTGCTGGGAACTCTGTTGGGACCGCTGACCCTTTTATTCCTTCCATATTTTCTCTTTTGAAACAGCAATGTCTAACCTATGTCTGACTCATTATTGTATTTTGGAAGAAGATCATTTGCTTTGTAGTTCGTATGTCCACAAATGGAGAAGGATTTTCCCCTAAAAAGGACCCTAACTGGTTTGTCACTCATATTTGGTATATAGGAAGAGATTTGGGACTTTGATGCTCAAATGAGTTGTCTTTTAAGGATGTTTTGCTAGGGTGAATGAATGTATTTTGTATAGGGAAAGAAGGACATGAATTTGGGGCGATCAAAGGGAGGACTGTAGTACATTGAATGATGTCCCCCCAACATTTGTGCTTACCTCCCAAAATTTGTATTCATCTGAGAGAATAAATTCTGTTGTTTTGAGCCCCTTAGTTTGTGGCCATTTTTTATGGCAGCCCTAGAAAACTAAAATGCTATCTTTTATTTTTCTGATTGCTTTAAGCACTGTTTTTCTTTGTTTTTGGTGTTCTGTAGCTTCACTATGATATATCTAACTGGGTTTCTTGTGATTTATGCTGCTTGGAATTCATTGGGTTACTTGGGACTCTCAGGGTTCTCATATTTTAAAATCTGGTTTTGGCCTGGAAGTTCTTTATTCATTTATTGGCTTTTCAGTGCTGTTGAGAGATTTTTAAAACTGATTTTCTGTAAGTTTTGATTGTTTTAAGTGGGAGTGTTGTTGTAATTAGCACAGCCTGGCTTTATCAGAAAGAGATGTTTCTGCCAGAATTATCTTTTAATAACCAAGTCAGATCATGTCAATATTCTGATTACTGTTCTCTAATGGCCATGTATTATGTTTAGGATCAAATCCCAAATCCCAAACCCAACCCTGGTGATCATCCTGGGCCAAACTCTTTGTTCTTCTGGAACATTCTCTCCCTTGCAGGCCTTAGTCCCTGCCACGTCCTTGCAATATCTGCAATATTGTTGCAGAGATTGTTCCCACTGTAGGGAACAATTTCTCTCTTTCTTATTACTATTTTTCCGGCTATTTCATATTTCATTTTTTTAATATTAAGATTCCAGGAGATGAAAAAAGCTTTATCAAACAAATTAAGAATAACTGGGGGAGTTAATATTTCAGGGCAGAAGTTTTCTCTGTATTTCTCACCTCATGCCATGCGAATATAATTGTCTCTACCTCACTCAGCACAGTTCATTTCAATACACATTTATTGAGCACCTCTATATAAAAAGTACTGTGCAGAAGTTAGAGCTGCAAAGATCAATGTGACATAATCCCTTTGCCTCCAGGATTTCACAGTTTGGTGAGGAAGACGTATAATAAGACAGTAATTTTAATATCTTTTTGTTAAAAATCTGCAGAAGGAATCAGGGATACCCAGAAGAGGGGAGCTTAGCCAAGGCCGGAATCGCTGGGCAGGCTTTCTCAACAGCTTTCTACCTAGGCCTGTGCAGTGCGGTGCAATACCCCTAGAGTCCAGGGCAGAGTTTGGGCCGACGAACTGGGACGCAGAGAAGGTAATTTCAGAAATAAAGATGGTTTTGTCCCTCGACAAGAACGTAATCATTTACATTACTTAACCAAGAGCTCTCTTTTTACACACAGTGACTAATGAGTTGTCCATCCTGTCTCAAAAGAGCAACCTGAAAATAATGGCATTATTAAGTCCATTAACCGGAAAGTGGACTTCGATAACCTTGTAAAGCAAAGCCTTCTCTATCGTCTCAGAAAAGAACCACTCTCCTCAGAGAAGAGCAGGGACTTTCAAACTGGTATTGTGTGTGCCTAGGAGTGTCCGGACACTTCCCAAGGCCCATCCAGGACCGTGATTGTAAGGGAATCCATTTCTAGATCTCAGCTTCCATATGCACACACTCCAAAAACTCTGTTAAATTGTCTTCTGTGCTTTCCCGTTTTGCATGTCTCCTTTTATAATCCTCCTTCTCACACTTCGTAAATGAAAAGCAAAGAACTCACCTTTCTTGAACTGAATTTTACTGTATCATCCATTCCTTTGTTGAAAAAACATCACCAATATAAGGAGGAGAGGACAACTATAAATATTGGCAGTGGTGTTGAGAGAACAAATAACTCAAATGACTGGTTAAAAGTTTTTTTCTAAACTAGAGATTTCCTTTTAAAAAAAATCAAAATTCAATGATAGTTCGACAAAGTACTGAATCAGTACACCAGTTAAAACCTAATTTTGATGATAGATCATTATGGATCTTGTTATGTAAATCAGAAGAAGTTAAAGTAATTGAATACCAGAGCCACAGTGAATTCCTTTCCAGTTCTGTTTACTTATTTAGGTGAACTGTGTTTCTCAGCACTCATATCTATAAAAAGGAAAAGTGGAAAAACAATTTTTCATTTTAATAATAAGTAATATTCATAGACAAATACAGCTCCATCTGTCTCATTAAAAGATATATTTCCAAGTTTTAAAATATTCAATGCATATTTATCACATTTATAATAAATGTTGTTTTGATCAATTGTATGTTAATAATCACAATGATAGCTAAATCTAGATGAAAATTTTTAACACTTAGAGACTCTGTTTACAGAATTTTAAAATTCAAGTTATATACAGAAAGCATTATGAACTAATAAAAGACTTTTAATAACTAAATATGCATCATTAATATATATGTTAAAATTCTCATGAAGGAATACATTAGAAGTATGTTTTGTAAGAGAAAAAGGAAAGACGTGAAATCTCCTCTATTAAAGGAAGAGCTTGTTTATATATTTTACATTTATATGGGTAGATAAAGTTGCTTTGGTTAAAAAAATTCCATTGGATACAATTAAAAGAGCAAAGTAACTTTTACTTTAAAATGCTAATGTTTTCAATGCATGGATAATATATTCTCTGCATTTTTGGGAAAAAACTTATGATAGTCAATATAATAAAACAATTTAAAAATATTTGAAATAATAAAATATTTCAAAATTGATTAAGGGAGTTCATGAGCAAAATCTCTGAAGCCACTAGAGTAAGAGATGCCTCTTGACATGTTCCCCGTATCACCTGGAGAAAGCTAAGCTTCCCAGGTACAGACGCTAGATGCTGTTAAAGGGAACCAAAATTGTGCCACCGTGAAGCTGCCTTTTTGAGATATTGATTTTAAGCTTCTTATTAAACAAAATACTAGAAACTATCTTTGACCCTTCCCTCTTTCCTGCCTAAGATTCACAGAGAAACCTGCTGCTTCAGGAAGGAGAGCTTAGAATGTCACCTTAGCCTAATTTGAAGTAAATACGGTAAATGAGGGCTCTAGACAGGAGACTGTTAGCTATGTTCCCTGTGCCCCATCAGTTCTGAGTTGCCTAGCAAAAATCTTGCTGCCATGTATGTTCTGCTCTTCCTCAACTTCCTGTGAATTGTCCATTCTCATTTCTAAATCCAATACCTGCTTCCCCCTTTTCTCCTTTGTGCAAAAATGTCTTCTACACCCAATGTTGCTTCACTGACTTTGGACTTGTAATGCTTATGTAAATTTCCCACATGCATGTATTAAAACTTTGATTTCTCCTGTTAATCTCTCTATTAAATTTGATTATTAGCCCAGACAGAAGAACTTAGAAGATGGGAAGAAAAGTACTAATATTTTTTAGCCCCTCACTGTATACAACTTATGTTCTTAGTTCTCATCTTTGTAACATGTGAAAACTCTTTTAAAGAATAAAATAAAGTGTTGCTGGGGGAAACAGACAAAGTAAAGGGAACCAGTTTTTTAAGAAAGCACAACTTAAATCTAGCTTGTAACACCTGTTTATTTCTAGGACTAAGAAACAAAAAAGACAATATGTTAAATTGATTTTATTACTATAAGATGAAAATATTTAATACTACAAACATTTGACATTTTAAATTCCTCTTAGTAGAAATAAATGCAGGTAAGATCCCACACGACTGGGTGTTTAAAGGAAACTAAAATTAATGATAGAATAAATGATTATTTGGTAATTTTAACTGAGCAACAAAACTATTTCAATATTTACAGTTATGTAATAATTATGTTAATTGCAATTATTAATAAACAAACAATCAAACTTCCTTAACTTACACAAGTCCATGTTGAATAAGAAATAACAACTTAATTCAATTCTTGCTCTTTTTTCAAGAGATACTGAGTTAGGAAACTACATCAAGGAGACTTATGGTGACTTGCTCCAACAGCTATTGGAGGAGGAGTGAAAGAGGACCAGCGTCTAGCCCTGGCACCGAGACAGAAGTTAACTGGACTCCTGGCCAAGATGTAGGTATAGGGAAATATGCTTTGCCTACTTGCACAACCAAAAGGATAACAGCCAATTTAAGAACAAAAACAACCAGAACTGCCAGAAAATTGAACAGTATGGAAGTCTGATAATGAAGGAGTTAAGAAACATTCATCTAGACTGGTAGGAGGGGTGGAAATAGGTAGCCAGGGCAGAGAGGATGTATGGCAAGGTAGTGGCTGCTGGACCAGGTGGTCCCATATTCGAGTGTGGATACGCCAGGGGAAACAACTGGGGAGTGAGACAGACCATGCAACCCAGGGTTACCTACAAAGGAGTTCCTGTAAGACTACTAGCTGATTTCTCAAAAGAAATACTGCAGGCAAGAGGGGGCTGGAAAGAAGTATTCAAAGTTGTGAAAAGCAAGGAGTTACATCCAAGATTACTCTATCCAGCAAAGCTATCATGTAGAATGGAAGGGCAGATAAAGTGCTTCTCAGATAAGGTCAAGTTAAAGGAGTTCATCATCACCACACCCTTGTTATATGAAATGTTACAGTGATTTATGTAAGAAAAAGAAGATCAAAACTATGAACAGTAAAATGACAACAAACACAACTGTCAACAACTGAACCTAAAAAACCAAAAACAAAAACACACTAAGCAAACAACTAGAATAGGAACAAAATCACTGAAATGGAGCTCACATGGAGAGTTATCAATGGGGAGTGGGAAAGGGGAAAATGGGGAAAAGGTACAGGGAATAAGAAGCATAAATGGTAGGTACAAAATAGACAGGGGGAGGTTAAGAATAGTATAGGAAATGGAGAAGCCAAAGAACTTTTATATACGACCATGGACATGAACTAAGGGGAATGATGGTGGGAAGGGGTTACAGGGTGGAGGGAGATAAAGGGGAGAAACAAAACAGGACAACTGTAATAGCATAATCAATAATATATACTTAAAAAGAAACAACAATTTATTTAAATTCAATGACTTTATATTTACTCTACAAATTTCTTGCATTTTAAAGCAGGATTCACGGTAAATTGAACTGGGGCTTAAAAAAAAATGTCCTGATGACCCCTGTGGCTTGGTTGGCTGGGCATCCTTCTGCAAAGCAAAAGTCACCGCTTGTTTCTTGCTCAGGGCACTTGCCTGAGTTGCGGGTGTGGTCCCCATTCGGGGTGCATATGGAGGCAGCCTATCACATCATTCTCTCTCACAGCATTCTTTCTCTCCCTGTCTCGGTCTCTCCCTCCCCCTCTCTCTAAAAATAAATAAATAAACTCTTAAAAAATAAAACAGTGCCCTGATCCTAATTGTGAGTAATGAAGTCAGTTTTGAATCTTTCGATTCTTTCCAAATTCCTCTGCTTGTGCTTGCATGTTGTTTCCTAGAATGGCATATTTGTCAATTTTTCCATTAAGAAACTTCAGTTTTTTTTCAATGCAGGAAATTAAGTCATAATTTGAGCTTATTTAGGTTGCCAATACTTTGTTGGATGCCATAACTAACCAAAGCAACCAACTAGTGAGCCAACTAATCGGTCAATCAATTACACATGTATACAGATTTCCAGAACCACTTACAATTTTAAGTCTGCCATCAAAGGGTTTGCAATACAATTTGGCAACTGAACTGACAATTCAAAAAAATCGTGTCTCAACGTCACTTTTGGGGTTTGAAATGCGAACAGTAATCTTTATTTACTACAATACACACTTCAACCTATAGGTACACACAGGCATTATCCACACACTCATTTAACCAATCGTCCTCTCTGTCCCTGGCTCGAGGCTATCGTGAGCCAGCTGCTCCTACCAGGCAGTATAGGGAGTAGAACAAATACAATCCCTAGTGCTGATGATCCGTTTACAGATAAGCAACTTCCAAGGGAGAAAGGATCTTATACAACTGAGGGAGACCAGTCAGCCAGACTGGGGTTTGAAATGTGTTACCTAGGCCAGCGCTTTTCAATATATGTTTCACGGAATAATGTCAGCACATAGTTTGTTGTTGGTCTACAGAGGTGTATTCAGAAAATGAATGTAGGTGTTTAGAAAATTGCTGAAATTTACAAGCATGTGTTCAGTTTAGTCATTTCATCAAGAGGGTACACAACAGTTTAGTTCTTGAAATCCCATGACAAGTCTTACGTGGACTCCTACTACACTGACTTGAGGATGCCTACTCATGGTGCACAGCACGGCCTAGCTCCAGCATGGTATTGTAAGCTTATTTTGCCAACCGTAATCCAAAGTGTTAAATCTGTCATTTATTCCTTTCAGTAAAAAATAGTTTAGCTATAAATCTACAGAACAGATTTTTCAATTGGCTTCTGATGACTTATTAATATAAATTTGGTATATACAGCATCATTTGCTTCCTTTTGGATAAAAGCTTAAAGTAAATATTCTGCAATTGCCATAAAATCTTTTCTTCCATTCTTGTCAGCATAGATCTGTGAGACTTGCTTTTCTACTATGAGTGTTATTAGAACAAAAGTGGATTAGATAAATTAACAAGTAAGAAGCAAGCTAATCTGTCACATTAGAAAATGTGTGTAGCTTCAAGTATGTATATTGGTATTTAATTTGGGAAATGGCTTTTCATTTATAGTTTTTAGTCACAGTTATGAAATGATAAAAAAGTCACAAGTAAAACAGTGATTTTCTATTTTAGTCACTTATATGTATATTTTCACTGAATAACACGGCTAGTTTTTGTAATTTAAAAAATTTTAATGTGATGTTTGTTCCAGTGATATTAATTAACTTATAATTCACATAATTTTTGAATGCAATAATAAAAAATTAGAATTGTATTTTGTATTTCTTTTTGCATTTGTTCTTTTATTTAATTTTCTAGTAACTCATTTTTTTATTGTGTTTTCTGAAAGTATTACACTGTGACTAATTAGAAGAAAAAATACAAAAAATGGCTCTTAGCCAATGGTTTAAGAATCATTGAACTATGAAAACTTTCTGAGTCTCAGTTTCCTCTTGTAGAAAATAAGAATGTCAATATTTTAGGATTGAATAAAATTATGAGGAAAACTTTTCATGGCTAGTCATTTAGTAATGAAAGCTCTTATTGTGTATACATTTAGACTACTTTAATAATAATATCTAAACACTATGATGCAATGCACTGTTCTAAATTCTTTATATGTATTAACTAATGTAATCCCCCAAGTCCTGTGAGATAACTAGTATTATCAGCTTCCTTTTATAGGTGAAGAAACTAAAATGCATTTTAATAGTCAGTTTTCACTAGGTAATGCTTTGAAACAAACAACCTCTAAATTCCAGTAGTTTCTAATGCCACATATTTATTTCTCACTCATATTATGTTTTGGTAGCTGTGAATCATTTTGCTTATGGGTCTTCTCTGTGAGTCTTCTCAGTCCAGGCCTAGGGCCGAGGAAGTAGCAAGTTCTTTTTAGGGATGCACAATTTTCTTGGTTGGGGGAAAGAGCCAGAGAGATGGTAGAAACTTACAACAGCTCTTAAAACTTCTTGCTAGATATGGTATATGTCATGTTTCCTCATGTGCCAGAGCAAATACATAGGCAAGCTCAAGGTCAACAGGGCGAGGAAAGCCATTCTTTTCCCAGAAGGGGGAATTATTATTTGGGAACAATAACACAATCTACTGCAGTTACACAACTTGTAAGTAACCGTGCTACTATTTAAAGCCGACAGTACAGCACCAGAGTCTGCATTCTTCACAATAGCATCTTATTTCCTACTTCCAAAAGGGTAGGATAAAATGAAGAAAGAAAAATCCCAGCCTTATGTCTCTTCCTCGACATCCAATATGGTATAAAAATTGATAACCATGTAGAACCCATAAAGCCAGACAATAGATCCTCGGACAAGTTCAAGGTCACCCCCATCTATTGTGTTTCATCATCAATGCATCTTCAATAAGAGAGATACCTTATTGGAAAGTACGGATGAGATAAATAATAAATGTCTGTGTAACAGTTCCACAATAATGACAAATGTTAAAGTTTAAGACCAAATATCTGCTATCCTCATTCCCTTAAAAAATTTTTGCTTAAAACAAAAGGAAGCTGAATCACAAAGTGCATTTGTCACTTTGTACCATTTGCCACTCTTTGTATCATTAGGCTTATGCTTCCAGTGATAATGTCACTAACAATACACAGAATTTACTGTATTAACCAGATATTTTTACACTGTCTAGTATAAGATGCAAATATAATGTAATATATTTATAATTTTCTTTTTTGTATAATTCTATGTGTAGATTGTTTGCCACCTAGTGGCAGCTGTTTTCAACTTAAATATTAATATTCATGGCCAATTCTAAACACTTTGATGATATGCTTTTTCTTTTTTAAGGAAAGATCTCAAAGTCATAAAATGTTTAAAAGTGTTGACAATGACATTTTTCTGCTCCAGCAAACTTTAAAAAATACCTTGCATATTTGATTCTATTTAATCTTTGACAATGACAGATGAAGCAGTGTATTCAGAAATCATTTCCTGTTGCAAGAAGAATTTAGAGAATGATAAAATGACCAATTCAATTTTTAGCAAATAATACTAGGATGTTATTTGGACATGCTGATTTTCTGTTTTGAATTTAATATTGCTTAGCAAAGTATACACAGAGTTGTAAAACTCATTATTATAACCATATTTTGATCTGTGTGACTCTAGGGATTTAATTGTTATCTCTTGTAGTCAAAATATCATAAAATCCTGGGCAGTGGGGTTGAAATAATTCTCGTGAGATCTTAATCCATATCATTAGACTAGCAAAAATTAGAATCTGACTAATGAAAAATTTTGGCAAGGATATGGTATCCTATAAAACCTCTTGCATTACTGGTAGGGGTGTGGACTAGTACAGTCATTCAAGCCAGCAGTGTGACAACACTTACATATGTATTTATTCTACCTCCTCCTGGGTTTATAATCCAAAGTCTGCCTCACACAACTCCATGAGGGACATATAAGAAGATGTTCATCATAGTGTTGTTTGTTAAAGAAGGAAGTTGGAAAAAGTCTAGGTGTCCATTACTTGAGAAGTGAATAGGCAAAAATGAATGAAATTTCAACATGAACTACTGCACAGCAATTGAAAGAAATAGCTATGTGTATACTTAGCACATAGTGAATCTTAAAAAACATCATGCTGAGTAAAGAGGTTAAGACAGGAATAAATTTTGCAACATAAACCATTTTGGAAATGAAAATACATAATATAAAGCAACAACGCACATTTTGCACACATATAAAATCCCCACATTATGTATGTAATGTGTTTAAATACATTAGAATGGTTGAGGGAAGGAAATGGAATTGAGAATGGACATAAAAGGGAATAAGTGAAGGAATAAATTAATAACTAAGCTAATGGGAAAGGACTTTGCAGCGATCAATGATGATAATATGCCTTAAGCTGAGAACTCAGTGATGATGATCAACCCAATCTCTGAATATGAGGCCCCAATAATAATTAGATCTTGTGTCAAAATTAAGAATCAGATTTAAAAGTTCTCAAAAAAAAAAACCCACACCAAATTTTCTCTCCTAAACAAAGGAGATATTTCTCTCAACTAGAGGAACTATTTATCTTAGCTAGATGATTTTTGTTTTGGGCTAATTGTAAACAGCCCAAGTTTATTTAAATTTCAAGTTCACCGGGCATTGAGATTTTGAATGAAAACTGATGGTGAGCATGCTCCACAGCAAAAGATGGTGGTGTCAGAACACCATCTACTCTCTGCTTTGCACTCACAGGGGACATGAGTACATTAAAGCCTCAGAGATATCCTGAGTTAAACAAATAAACCTGTTGTCTTCACCCAACTTAGTGTTTCTCAGAGTTGTTGGCTAAGCATCTTTGCTTCTCTGAAAGAAAGTCACTAACATCTGCCAAGCTTGCCTTCCACGGCCACTTGGGAAGACGGTAATCTAAGCAGACTCCCTACCGCTTTCACTGTATTTTAACTCGGATTTCCCATTTTACCAGAGCCTGTGTAATGCCTCTAACTTACACCAATTTCCTCAAAATACATACCCTCAATGGTAAAATGGTAGTAGAGGCTTATTGAAAAATTATAAATGATAAAGAAGTGTATTTATTTTTAAAATGAGATCCTACCATTCATCTTGATCTATATCTTCCTTCTTCTCTTCAGTAGTACCCCTCCTTTTTGGTATATTTACATCTCGTATCTTGTCCTTTTTTTTGCAGCCACAGTGCACCCAGAGTAGGAGTGTAAATAAGGCCTGAGGGCGGGTTTCAGTAATGACATGTTAGAACAGGGCAAACACAGCCCACACAGGGTTAGGATTTGGGGGTGGGCTGAGGGTCATATGGCCCTGAGCAGTGTGGGAGGGAGTCAAGAAGCAGTTTTCAACAGAGAGGGATGAGAGTGAGGCTGCAAAAAAGAGAAATAAAATGAGAAGCAATAGATATTAAGAACAGAGCAGAGAGGAGAATGACAGGTGCATAGAGGCAAAACAATATTAAATACAATATTTGAATATTTGCCATATGCCAGGAACTCGGCTAAGTGCTTTATATATATATACATTATATATATATATATAATCTTCACAAAAAAATCTGTGAAATAGTCCTGGTTGGTGTGGCTCAGTGGATTGAGCACTGGCCTTTGAATCAAAGGGTTGCCGGTTTGATTCCCAGTCAGGGCACATGCCTGGGCTGTGGGCCAGGTCCCCAGGAGGGGGTGCATGAGAGGCAACCACACATTGATGTTTCCCTCTCTCTCTCTCCTCCTTCCCCTCTCTAAAAATAAATAAATAAAATCTTTAAAACAATCTGTGAAATAGGTATTAATACCTCCATTATATCTCTGAGAAAACCAAGGATTAGAAAATTCAAGTGAATTGACAGAAGTCATCATAATAGCTAATGGCAGACGGAGATGACTGTCCAGTGTCTGACTTGGACAGGTGGGTCCCCATCTGTCACCGCAGCTCAGGGCCAGTGCACACACAGGTGAAGGAGGCTGTGATTGCTTTTACTTGGGTGGCCTGACTATGTGGCTCAGGACAAGCCTCGGAGACAGGTATTTTCAGTAGCATAGGAAGTGGGGGAATTTCAGAATGGAGGTGGGAAAGATGCTTCAATGCCCAGCTCTTCTTCTGAATGTAGAGGTTGTTTTTAATCTTTTTCTTTTATTTTTTAATCCTCACCCAAAGACAGGTGATTTTAGAGAGACAGGAAGGGGAAGAGAGAGAGAGAAATATCAATGTGGGAGAGAAACAGTGATTGGTTGCCTCCCATATCCGCCTCCACCGAGGATGAAACCTGCAGCCTAGGATTGTGCCCTGACCAGAATGGAACCCACATCATTTGGTGTACCGGACCGTGCTGCAACTAACCGAACCACCTGGCCAAGAGTAATCTCTTTCCTTTTCAAATGCTTTTAAGAATATTACGAAACCATGTGGCTTGAGACCCTTTAAAATCACATTCTTCTGCTGTCATCTCGGCTCTCACACCTTCTCAAAAAAATCAGTCCTTCAGAGGAGGACTTCCCGTCCTTCAGCTTCCCAGCACGGGCAGTTTTCTTAGCTGCACCCATCAGCACCACCCACACGAAAGTAGGGGCTTGGGAATGTTTGTTGAATGGATAGTAAGACGCTTGGCCACATTCAAGGAGGAAGAAGAGACAGGAGTGTAAGATACACTTTTTGGTTTCCATGGGAAAACAAGAGTGGGAAAGGCAAAATAATGCGAATGGACATATGCTCCAATGATTCTCTATGACAATAGCAGGAAGCTATGCAGTTCACTTTACCAAGCGAAACAAAAAAGAATTTAATTTTCCCATTTTAGAAATGCTTTACTCAATAGTTAGCCATCGATAGGCATGTATAAAGTACATAAATTATACTTCATATATCTTGTAGTTTTAAAAGACTCATGAAAGGCATACTTTATAAAAGTAAAAGTATAAAAGGTCAACAAGTATAAGGAGTAAATATATGAAAGTATACTTCTAAAG
This sequence comes from Carollia perspicillata, assembly GCA_004027735.1. Classification (NCBI taxonomy): domain Eukaryota; kingdom Metazoa; phylum Chordata; class Mammalia; order Chiroptera; family Phyllostomidae; genus Carollia; species Carollia perspicillata. The sequence continues at coordinate 690 of PVKM010009170.1, read as the reverse complement.
TATATAAAGTATCACTGAGCCCAACCATATACCCTTTATATATTATACTATGTAATCCTATATATATATAACAGCTATATAAAATATACTTTATATACCTCCAATAAGCTTAATCACTTATGTCAAAAAATCCACCTATTGCTGGTATATATATCTATAGTCATTGACATATCATGGTTTTATTTTATAAAACACTTCATCATAAATTAGTCCCTTCCATATTGGAGGAAGATTCCAGAACAAAAAGTTCCCACAATGGAGATGTTAGTGAGTCACCCCATTCTGGTGACTCATGACACTTTGATTTTATAACCTTTTTAGTAATAAGATAATAGTCATGCTTAAATTGCACATGCCTCCACAGACCCCTGAAGATCACACAGGCAGTGTGGAGCAGCAGACAGAGGCTTAGGAGTTTAATTCCAGCTCTCTTGCTCCTAAGGAGGTGCATTTGGGCAAGCTGTAAATTTTAATCTCTATATGAATAAAGAATCTACCTTAAACAGCTATTTTGAGGCTTAAAGGAGGTAATTAACCAAAGAAGCTAGCTCATATTATGTTTTCAAAAGTGTTAGATATATTTTTATCCTTCTGCTTCTCCTCCCAGTGATGATAAAGTGTCAGGCAACAGGCAAAAGAAGCATTTACATTCAATCAAGTTAAACCATGAATTTAGATACGTTAGCCTAT
>PVKM010009169.1:0-37467 GCA_004027735.1 Carollia perspicillata | reverse complement strand
ACAATATTTTAAAGCCAAAAGAAAATAGATTGGCTTGTTTGAATATTTTATTTTGAGACTTTTTTAATATCTTAGGTTAAGTCAACTACTGGAGTGTTAAGTAGGGTATATCACTCTGGATTTTGTAACAATATGGTTTAATCAAAAAGACATTGGATCTCAGTGACTGTGTCCCTGTAGAGTTCATGATAAAAAGCTATTTATGGTTGCAAGTTCTGATGACTGAAGGCAAATGTTTAATTCTGAGCCTGATTTTAATCTAGCACATTCTCAGCTCTGCCTCTAGCTTTAACCAATATGTTCACAGATAATGTACATTTTAAAATTAATTACCTAAATTATTCCAAGGCTTCTTGAATTATCCTTTTTACTATAAAATGGCTTATTCTATCCATGTGGTCAACATATGTTAAAGGAGTTATTATCCCACTTGATAAAGCCTCAGAGAAGCCCAGTGTCTTCATCAAAGACACACAGCACGTTGATCGAAAAGCCAGGAAGAGTTCTATATTCTCCTTCTTCCTCATCACATCCTTGGCATTGTCAAAAAGTTTTAGGCTAAAAATTGCTGTCTATTTAATCCTGGAGTGAATATTAACACATGGTCATTCACAAGTTTTTATTTTTATTTTTTAAATATTTTATTTATTTATTTTTAGAGAGAGGGGAAGGGAAGGAGAAAGAGTGGGACAGAAATATCAATGTGTGGTTGCCTCTCATGTGTCCCCTGCTGGGGACTTGGCCTGCAACCCAGGCATGTGCCATAACTGGGAATCGAACCTGTGACCCTTTGTTTCACAGGCCCGTGCTCAGTCCACTGAGCTACACCAGCCAGGGCTAATTTTTAAAAATATTTTATTTATTTATTTTCATTCATACGTTTTTAGAGAAAGTATAAAGATCTCCAAGTGTTTTAATCCTGGAAAGTTAGAATACTTTACAGCTAAGTAAATCATCTTTTTAATGTGCATTAAAAAAGTCAGAGTTTCCTCTCAGCATCTTCTTCGTCCTTGCACCCTTCCACATAAAACAGAACAGACACTCTTGGGTTAATTAAAACAGCTTTATAGACCTGCAGGGGGACGGATGGGTGGGGATGTGAAGGATCCCAGACAACGGTGGGGGCTTCTGAGTGTCTCAGAGCCAAGAGTAGGAAGCGAGTGTGAAATCTTTGGCCTCTCATCAAAAGTATAATCACATTAGCATGCCCTTGAATATTAGAGAATAAAGTAACATGAATGAAAGATTCATGACTGACTTTTGAATTTATTTGTGTTCTGCAATCTAAGTCTAATGCTCGGTAGTTTAAACATGAAGTACAAAAGAAAGAGTACAATTAAACACCCATGGCAGTGTCTCAGGCTCTATGGTTAGTCCTGATCGTTTTTGCCCCAGGTTAAGAGTGCCAACCCTTGATAGACGCAGTTGGAATTTTTCTCTTTGGTATGTGAGGGCACTAAAACACAAATAGAAAAGAAAGAAACTTTGTGAAGTTTGGGTTAGATAATAAGGCGTATGAAGGAATATTAACCAACCACCTGCCAGATCCTTGTTACAGCCTTCAGTCCCCCCAAAATCAAAGCAGTGCTAATGTTTTCTACTACTCCCTTCTCTGCTCTCCCCCTAAAGAAACTAAAAGCTTATCAAGTAAGTAACCTGAGGTAAAGCAGCAGCAAATAAAAATGTGAATTGAAACCCAGTTAACTTTGATTCCATGGTCGATGTTTCTTCCACTTCAGTAAACTACTTCGTGACAATCGTATTCCCTTTTGGATAGAGGGACTCGCTCACCTTGCTGTAATCTCAACATTCAGGTGTCCTCTTAAAGAAAGTGGAATTACTGAAATCCTGAGGTTTCTGGATATCTTTTTTTCTTGAATCCCTCGCCACCTTAAAAATTTTTACACACATACCTATTTCTATAAATCCCCTACCGTGGCTGTAAGGAGAAATCCGCGTTGTGTGGTCTCTACCCATAACCAGTTGTTTGCAGCTTTTCAGGGCTGGGTCACTGAGCACATCCACCTCCAGTAGCTCCCGTTCCGAAGCACTGGTACTCAAATAACTGCTAACTAGTCTAGTGAGCTAGGAGAGTCGCTGAGTTATAAGAAGCATCTTATATTTGTTGAGTGCATGAGTGCATGCGTTCTATTATTTCCTTAATTTTGGAATTTTAACAGTTAAATCTGTACCACCTACCTAATCACAGATTTTAAAGGAGAGAGGGCCAGGACGACGCCACTAGAAATTTAGTCACATGAATTTTAGTCTGAATCCTGATTTCTAAAATATGAAAATGTGCTTGGTATACTGAGGCAAAATAGCACCTCAACACCCTTAACTTTTCCCAAATTACATTTTTAACCTTTACTCCCCTTCTAGAACTCTATCACTGCATCCACTCATCTGCCAGCATCTAATCTTTCTTATTTTCAGCTACTTAACATGGCTATATTGTTTTGTCAATACTACTGATTCTCCCTGAATTATGTCAGCATCTCTCAAGTGTAAAGCCAACTGCAGGAAAATTGTATGGAGTTGCTCTCTGTTGAGGTTTTCTGTGGATGATTAAAAAACAAGGTTTCATGGTTTAGAAACTTGTGGACTTGCTTAGGGCCATATATCTATGGTTAGGACTGTATGGCATTTATTAAGATACTCTTCAGTAGCTGATACTGCCTGAGTTTGAAAGAGGAGGAGCCTCGGTAGATTCACAAGTAAGGTTGCATGTGGGGGAAACTTGTAGGATTAATATTATGTTTTAAAATGATGGATCAAGTCAGAAGACAATTGTATCTTTTATAAGTTTTCATTTGAGTATGAATGATTTTATTGTGTTTCTTTTTCTTGTTCCAAGAATGAAATTGTATGCTAAGTTGACTACTAGCATTTCTTGTATAGTTTTCCCCATCAATCTCTTGCTGTATCGCCAGAGGAATGCAGAAATACTGGATCATTAGCTAATGAATTTGGAATAAGACCTTTGGGTTCACTCTAAGACTTTTTTAAAGGGGTAGACTGTGTTCAAATCCAAAGGGAGTAATTTCATACAGGAACTTGCTATTGGTATTTGGGTTTTAGGCATTTTGTTACATCATTTATAGCCACATACATGACTTCCAGTGAAAGTCATTTGTTGAGCACTTTTATTTAATTTATGAAATACTGTTAAAGTTAGTTGGGCTGTGTTTTTACTACTTTGAAACATTAGTTGGTCATATGTTTGCCTTATGTGGTCTAAAGAGTGAAAAGATTTGTCTGCAAATCCTAATCAAATTCTTAGATTGATATTTGAGACCTAATTTTTGGAAATGGAGATAGTGGAATATTATTAGGACAGAAGTATCATATTCTACTTGCTATAATATTTGTTGGTGAATCATGGGCTCTGTTCCCAGATTCAAGCAGAAAAGCTAAATTATCTTGGTTAGCATTCTCACCCACCGTATGCTTCAATTTCCCACTTGTCTTTCTTAATTCTTTCTTGGGATTTTGCCAGAGTCAACTAAAAAATGGCTTGTGTACTTAAAACTTTGAGAGAAAAGACAATGTAAAATGCCCCAGCTACCAAAACACACACAACCAATTGGTGATTACTTACCTTGTGAGTTTTCTTCCAAAAATCTTTAATCCCACAAGAGCTTCACTGGCTACCTGACACATGTGATCATGGCAAATTCACCTCATTTCTAACTAACATGTATGTAGGTAACACAGGATGCTTTCACTTTACCTACATCCAAACTGAGCTATAAAACACACTGACTCCAAAATCCAATGCAATTCTCAGGCCAAACATGCATTTAAGAATATACTCCCAGTGTTTGATTATTGATTCCACTTCTTCCTTGTATAAGCATGGGTAGTTTGTATATTAAAAGTGGATTTTTAAGAATGCATCTCTGCTAATCTCAATACCACAAGCCAAGAATTATTCTTTCAGTATAACAGTTTTAAAATTATAACAGGAAATGCATCTCTCATTGTATAATAAGTCCATCAGTCTAACGATTAGAATGAACCTTTGTCGTATGTCTTTAGATAAATAGGCAGGTGTTAGCAGTGGAAAACTAGGACGGGAGAGTAGCAGGGGCGATTTGCCTGATTTTCTGGTATTAAGCACATTTTTCAAATTCAGGCAGTTGGTCCTTGGAAGACACTCACATTTATCTTTGCCATTTGACTGGGCCATATTCCTGAGATTTTTGCATTTGCGGAGCAAATGGCACCTCTGACCTTTTACCTCTGCCTCCGCTGAAAGTCCTTGAGCGTGGTCTTCGTCGTGGGGCGAGGGAATGCATGGAAGTTAGAGCCCCACACCCACTGACCGCTGGTCATGGGCCCTGACGATTTTAGAGATGGTCATGGCTGCTCAGGGTAGCCAGACACCTTTTCACAGCAGACTTATGCTAACTAACTTGTATTCTTTCATCTTTTTTTCCCACAGCTGTTGTGAACTTGGACAATTCTGTGGTTGATCTGGAGACTCTGCAAGCTCTCTATGAGAATGTGAGTAATAGAAGGAATTTTAAGTGTGAGTATATAATACCTACGCAATACTTGTCACTGTACGCATCTAGGTTCGTTGCTTTAAGAAGGAAGTTTAATCTGAGTGTACTGAACTTATGTAAGTACAGATTTGTTAGAATGTTTTCTGGGAACATATTGGACAAGTGTGTGGTTCATAGTTTTAAAGATTGTGATGCAATCTTTAGAAGAGGTCGTTCACGCTCCCTCTTCTTAGCTATAATAATAGGGAATACTTCTGTGGAGGCTCATTTGAGCTGAGTGGTGTCCCGTGCACTAGTGTGTTTAACCCTCCCGTGGAACCTGTAGGTGGGTACCTTTATTTTCTTCGTTTTACACAGAGGAAATCTAGGCACGGAGAGGCTAGATGACTTGCTCCAGGTCACACAGCTGATGTTGTGCCGTAGTTGGGATTCCATTCATTTTGGCTCCCTTTCTCTAGACTCCCACAGTTTATTCCACTGAACAGCAGGGCATCCTGGCTTCCTTCCTCAGCAGTAGGCAGCAACGGTGGAAGGCATCAGCGGAGAATGACCATGGCCTGGTGTAGGCCGGGTCTTTAGAAAGGGTGGTCTGTTCAGTGATGTATGAAACAGTTTTAGCTGGGATGACTCACCCCATAAGAAAGCAACTCTCTCTTCAGTGCTTCTGATTATGTCTGGGAGAAAGTCTCGGGACGGCCCCGTTTTCACGCTCATAAGGTTGCGTTCTTTTTTCATTGTGTTTCTGATCTCACCTGTGCTCCGCCTGGTTTTTAAGTTTCTGTGCTCTTTAGGGGCATGGCCTTAGTCGGTCCTCGACTTTTTCTTTGCCAAGTCAAAGAATCCTGGCTTTGGGACACATATGTAGACGAGATGCAGACTGTCGTCCCTGAACACTCTGTGGGGAAAGTGTATTCAACCTGCGTGTCCACCCTTGGCTTTGGTACTTTTAAATATACATATATATGGTTTCCCCTGTGAGCTCGATACCTTGATAAGAGAAAAGAGTTCTCATGGTTTATTCTCATGGTGCACTGCACAGAATCTGTCAATCAACCTTAGGGTTGCTGTCCAGTCAGTGAGCACAGGCTGTCAGACCGAATCATTAATGAAGGCTGAGAGGGAACGTTTGAATGGTTTATTATGTAGTTTTTGCTTCATGATGGAAAACTGGAAAGAATTAAATTATGTGTTCAGTATATTAAGAAACCAGTGAAATGGTTTTTTAAAACATATCATTTAGTGGTACAAAGAATTCTCATTTCTCTTGAATCTCATACTAACCCTTCCCCAACCAGGAGAGTCATATGGAAGAAATGAGGAAATAATAGGTAAAATAATTTCTTCAGCAAGGCATAGTGATGTATGATGCCGGTGTACATGTAACTATTTTTCTTGTGCATGCATTATACTGGGGTTGGCAAAAACAGGTTTATAGCTGCAGGTATGCAAAACAGAGTTTACTTTTGTATTATTATTCATTATTGTATTATTTATTTATATTACAACTGTAAGCCTACTTTTGCCCACCCCTGTATAAACATCTATAGCTGTGTTTATATATATATGTAATATGCGTGTGTGTATTATATAAAGACATATGAAGGTCTTATTTTAATCTGGTACATTCATGTGCAGAAATGTATATTGAAACAAATGCAGAAATTTAAGGACAGCTATATTTTTGATGGAACATTAATTGGCAGTGATTTAGAGTATTTTATTTGGGAGTTATTAGCCTTTCACAGTAAGTTAGTTTCACAAAATATAAATTTCTGATTCTGAACAAACTAGATAGCTACCCAGAACTTGGGTCTTCTTAGCCTCATGCTCCATGAAAATAGAGAAGTGGAATTGCTGAGTCAAGGGGTAGATCTAATTTTAGCTTTTTAAACTCTCCATACAGTTTTCCATAATGGCTGCACCAAAAGTACACAGGGGTTCCCTTTTCTCCACATCCTCACTAACACATGTTATTTGTTGACTTTTTGGTGATAGTCATATTCAGACTGGATGCGGACACGGGCCCACAGTGTCCGCATCATTATGGATGAAATGAGACATTCGCACAGACTACCGAGTCTGGTGGAGGAAAAGGGAGCGCATGGCTTTTTCTCTCCAGGGGAGCAAAAGCCACAGCCCTTGCCATGACCAGCCTTTATTGGGTTTCTCAGCACATTATGTGATGGTCCTCCTTTACTATGCACAGGTTGCTTTAGGTGGTTACCTTTTACAGAAAACAAAGGAGATGCTGCCGCTAATCACATCACAGAAGAAGGATGTTTGCAAATGAAAAGGGCAAAAGTGGTTGAACTGGTTACACTGGTCCTTGGAAGGTTTAGTGTGGATTTTAGGAAGTTACTTTGCAGTAAATATTAGCCACTGGGGGCTGGGCCCACGCCACGCAGAATGGTCTCCTACACAGACTGGTATAAAATAGACTGCTATACATATATATGGACATATATTAATCTCATGATAACCACAAAGCAAAACCACAAAGCAAAAATAAAGAGAAAGGAACTTAGACGCAAAAGAAAACCAGCAAATCAAAAGCAGTCAAGAGAAGAAAACAACCACAAAATTAAAAAAATGGCAATAAGAATGTACTGATCAATAATAACTTTAAATGTAAACAGACTAGATGTTCCAATCAAAAGACATAAGGTAGCAGAATGAATAAAAAAAAAAGACCCATTTATGCTATCTACAAGAGACTCACTTCACATTGAAAGAAAGACACAACTGAAAGAAAAGGGGTGGAAAAAGATACATATATTCCATGAAAATGGAAGTGAGAAGAAAGCTGGGGTAGCAACGCTCCTATCAGACAAAATAGACTTTAAAACATAGAATGTAAAAAGTGATAAAGAAGACATTATAGAATGATGAAGAGATCCATCCAAGAAGAGGATATAACAATTATAAATACCAACATACCCAATATAGGAGTATTTACTTATATAAAGCAAATATTAATGCATACAGATGCAGGTATTAACAGCAGTGCAATAATAGCAGGGGGCCACCTCAATGGAAAATCACCCCCACAGAAAATTAGTAAGGAAATGATAGCCTGAAATGCCACATTAAACCAGATCAACTTAATAGACATTTTAAGAACATTTCTTTCCCAAGATGCAAGAAAAATACACATTTTTCTCAAGTACACTTTGTTTTTGATGTCACATTTTGTATCTTCTTGTTTTGTGCATCCCCTGTCTGTTTATTCTATAGTACTTGTAGTTACGTTTGCTATTGTTATGTTTTAACCTCCATATAAGCTTTTTAAGTGATTGATTCACTGTGTTTATTATATATTTGGCCTTATCAGTGAGCTTTTCTCCCCTGTATTTTCTTATTTCTGGTCATAGCCTTTTCAATTCTTTATAAAGAAGACCCTTTAAAATTTTGGTAAAGCCTGCTTAGTGATGGTAAATTCCTTTAGTTTTTCCTTGTTTAAGAAACTCTTTATCTCTCCTTCAATTCCAAATGATAACCTTTTCAGATACAGTATTATAGGGTGTAGGCTACTTTCTTTTAGCACTTTAAATGTTTCCTGTCACTCCTTTCTGGCCTATAGACTTGCTGCTGAGAAATCAGGTCATAGCCTTAAGGGGTTGTCCTTGTATGTGACTTGCTGTTTCCTTCTTGTTGCCTTCAAGATTGTCTCTTTATCCTTAACTTTGGCCATTTTAATTAAAATATATCTTGGTGTGGGCCCCTTTGGGTTTATTTTGTTTGGAACTCTGTGCTTCTTATATCTGGGTGTCTGTTTTCTTTCCCAGACTAGGAAAATTTCTAGCTATTTCTTCAAATATGCTTTTTGGCTCTTTCTCTCTCTCTTCTCCTTCTGGAATCTGTACAATGCAAATATTAAAAGTGCTTGATGTTGTCACAGAGGTCCCTTATACAGCCCTAATTTTTAGAACTTTTTTTTTTGCTGTCCTGACTATGTGATTTTCACTATTCTTACTTTCAGGTCACTAATTTATTCTTCTGTATTAATTGATCCACTGCTGATTTCTTCTAATATATTCTTCATTTTAGTTATCACAGTCTTTACTTTGACTATTTTTTATTATGTTTTCTAACTCTTTTTTGAAGTGGTCTCAGTTTCCCTATTCTACTCTTAAGTTTGTTGAGAATCCTTATGACCATTTCTTTGAATTCCTTATCAGGCATATTGTTTATCTCCATTTCACTAGAGTTTTTCTGCAGATTTTCTTCTTGTTGTCACTTGGAACATGTTCTGTTTCCCCATTTTATTTGACTGCCTGTTTTTGTTTCTATGAGTTAGATGAATTAGCTCTCTCTCCCCATTTAGAAAAAGTAACCTCTGTAGACTGTGTGATGGATGGTTTCGGCAGACCAGTTGTAGTCAGGGTGGGTATGCGCATAGCCTGGGTTGCAGCCCAGCCAGAATGAGTGAGTTTCCTCTGTGCCCTTCTGATCTGGGTGGGGCTGCCTGACATGCATGTGGCTTGCCCTGTTTCTTAATTGTTGCAGGAGCCGAGTCTGGGCAAGACTGTGCTGAGTGCAGGTGTTAATAGCTCCCTACTAGTTCTGTACTTTCTCAACCTCAGGTAGCCCTATGAATTTTATATTTATTTTTTTATTTTGTAAAAAAAAAAGTGGGATTTTGGTAGAGATGGCAGTGAATCTGTAGATTGTTTTGGGTAGTATCAACATCCCAACAACATCAAGTCTTTCCATCCAGATATACAAAATGTCCTATTTCTTTGTGTCATCTTTAATTTTTTATCAATATTTTACAGTTTTTAGTATACAAGTCTTTTGCTTCCTTAATTAAGCTTACTCCTAAGTATTTTTGATTTTACTGTAAATGGGATTGTCCTCAAATTTCACTGAATTAATTTATTAGTTCTAGCAGTTTTTTTGTATAATTGTTAGGTTTTTTCCCTATGTATAAAATCTTATTATCGTAAAACAGAGACAATTTTACTTTTTCTCTTTCTGATTTGTGTCTCTTCTCTCCCCTATCCTCCCCTCTCTTCCTAATAATGCATCCAGTACTGTACTGAACAGAAGTGTTAAGAGTGGGCATCATTACCTTGTTCCCGATCTTAGTGTAAAAGCTTTCAGTGTCCCACCATTGAGTAGATTTGCTGTGGACTTGTCATATATGGCCTTTGTTATGTTGACTAATTTCCCTCTGTTGCTAGTTTATTGAGAGTTTTTATCATGAAGGGGCATTGAATTTTATCAAATGCTTGTGATGACACAATTTTCTCCTTCATTTTGTTAATGAGATGCATCACGTTAATTGATATTTATATATTGATCTATCCTTGTACACCAGATTTAAATCTGTTTGAATTCAGTTTGCTAGTATTCTGTTGAGGATTTTTACATCTAATGCTTTGCAGGAATATTGGCCTATAGGTTTTCTTACTTATAGTGTCTTTGTCTACCTTTGGTATTAGGGTAATGCTGGCTTCATAAAAGGTGTTTGGAAGTACTTCTTCCTCTTCAGGTTTTTGGAAGAATTTGAGAAGTATTGGCATTAATTCTGTTTTAAATGGTTGGTAGAATTTTCCATTAAAGCCATCTGGTCCTGGGATTTTATTTGTTGGGAGGTTTTTGATTACTCGTTCATTCTTCTTAGTCATTACAGGTGTGTTCAGATTTTCTTTTCCTTTTTGATTTAGTCTTAGTAGGTTACATGTTCCTAAGAATTTATCCTTTTTTATAAGTTATGCACTTTGTTGGCTTATAATTTTTTTGTTGTCTCTTACGATCTTTTTTATTTTGTGGCATTAGTTGTTATGTCTCTTTCATTTCTGGTTGCATTTATTTGTACATTTTCTCTTCATTATTCTAAGGGTTATCAATTTTATCTTTAAAAAAACAACTCTTAGTTTTATTGATTTTTTTCCTTTTGTTTTTCTATTCTATTTCATTTGTTTCTGTTCTGACTTTTGTTACTGTACTTCTGTTTGCTAACTTCAGTTGTCTCCAGATGTTTCCTGACTTCTGATTTCTTCTTTCACCCACTGGTTACTCAAAAGGGTGTTGCTTAATTCCCACCTATTTGTGAAATTTTCAGTTTACCTTTAGCTATTGATTTCTAGTTTCATGTAATTTCATTAGTGGAGAGACTTGGTGAGATTTGAGGTTTTTTTCGGTTTGCAAAAACTTATTTTGTGAACCCCAACGTGTGATCTATCCTGGAGAATATTTTGCATGTGGTTGAGATGAATGTTTACTTTATTATTGTTGGGTTGAAGATTCTGTATTTGTCTGTTTGGTCCATTCGATCTACAGGCGTTAATCATGTCCATGGTTTCTTTGTTGATTTTATGTCTGCTCAATCGATTTATTATTGAAAATGGACTGTTGAAGTCTCCTACTGTTATACTCATACACTGCATAATGGTGATTTGGTCAACACCTGAGCTCATATTACAGTGGTCGTCCCGTAAGATTCCAATGGAGCTGAAAATTTTCTGTCACCTAGTGATGGCATAACTTTGCAGCACAGCACATTGTCCCGTGTTTGTGGTGATGCTTGTGTAAACAAACCTACTGCACTGCCAATTGTGCAGTCCAGTGCACTTGATAGTGATAACAAATGTCTATGTTAATAGTCTGTGTATTTACTATATATTCATTGTTCTCATAGAGTGTACTCTTTCTAATTTAAAAAAAATTGCTGTAAAACAGCACATTGTGTTATCCCAACAGCAGCCTCAAGCATCTTGTGTTCACCGTGTCTCTTGGTTGCATTGTTTTCCTTATGCTAGACTTAGTAACATGCTACACAGGCTTTTGTAGCCCAGGAGCAACAGGCTGGACCATACTGTCTAGGTGTGTGGTAGGCTGTACCCTCTAGGTTTGTGTAAGGGCACTCAGGATTGCACAATGAGAAAATCACCTAATGATGCGTTTCTCAGAACATGTCCCTGCCATTTTCTTGGCACATGACTGTATGGCATTTCTGTCTTTCTTTCCCTGCAGAGCTATCAGTGTTTGCTTTACATATTTAGGTGCTCTTATATTGGGTGCACATGTTATATCTTACTAACTGATCCACTTTCATCATTATCTGATAACCTTCTTTGTCTCTTACTGACGGTTTTGGACTTGAAGTCTGTTTTGTCTGATACAAGTGTAACTGCCTCTGAACTCTTGGTTACTGTTTGCAGGGAACTGAATGCCTTTTCGCATTCACTTACTTTCAGTCCGTGTCTATCTTTACATCTCAAGGTGGGTCTCTTGTACACAGCATACAGGTAAATCTTCTTGTTGTTTTTTTAAGGCCATTTAGCCACTCTGTGCCTTTGGATTGGTGAGTTTCTCATTTACTTAAAGTAATTTATGGGTAGGAAAGTATTTATTGCCATTTATAAAACTCTTTTCTGTTTGTCTTGTAGTTTTATTTTTTTCTTTCTGTCTCTTTTTATGCTTCATTATTTGTTTGTTTCTTAGGGGGTTATGGAAGGTATTCATATACTATAATCCTTTTCTCATTTTCTTTTGTGTATCATGAATTATTATATTTTATATTTCTAATGCTTTGACGTTTATACTAGAATTAAAAGTGATTTTTCTACTACCGTTTCAATACTGCAGTATTCTCTATTTGCCTAGGTATTTGTCTTTACCAATGAGTTTTATACTTTCTTATTTAATATGTTATTGTTTGGTGTCTTTTCATTTGAAGTTGAAATACCTTTGGTATTTCTGTAAGACATTTCAAGTGATGAGAAACTCACTCAGCTTTTGTCTGTCTAGGAAAGTTTTTATTCCTCCTTTTTTTTGAAGGACAGTTTTGTTGAGTATAGTTTTTGCTCGTACAGTTAAAACTGTTCAAGTTAAAAGTAAAGCTCTCAGAGTTATTGTATATGTTTAATTAAATGGTAATTATCAGGTGGGGTGGCATTTTCAACTGAATTCTGTCTTCATTAAATTATTAATGTAGTGACCACAATAGTATAATATAGTTTGGAGAATGTTACCATTGGTACAGTTCGAATAAACTCAGACTTTCAGGAAGATATGTATTATATAATGCCAAGGAAAGTATCTATTATATACTTATAACTTAATGTTATTACTGTTTTAGTTTTTACAAAATTATTGAATATTTAGCTCTTTTATGTGTATTTTCCCACTTGTAGTTCTTAGCATAAGAATTATTACATGAAAATGTCACCCAAGTATTTTAGGGCACTTAATATAATAATTGTATATGAACCACTGTTACAACAATTCATTATAATTTAAAGTCCTTACACAGTGTTTTCTAGAACAGCTACATTCCCATATTTTTAAACAATTTTGTGCTTCACAAGAAAAAAAATCAATTTGAGGAAAATGGCGATTGCCCAATGCGATGACAGAATTTTTTAACATTATTTAAAAGATGGCATTTTCAGTATGAACTGCAGGAAGTGTGGACACAACTCCACGTGGACACCTCACAGATGACATCCTGCCTGAGGTATTTGAGGAACAGCAGGCAGGCCCAAAGGAAACAGTGTACGGGAGGGACAAGTAATCGCACGTGTGTGGAAGGGACCAGCCCTGCTGGAGCCTTTAAGCATTTGTAAGATTTTGACCAACTCTGAGTAAAATGGGAAGTTAACACAGGGCTCGGATCAGAGGATTCACGTTTTAGAAGGAACGCTTTGACTACTGAAGACTAGATCGTGGACAGGCAAGGTGGACCGTCAGAGGTTGCTAGGAGTGAGAAATAACCATGGCTTGGGCCCTGGTAGAGGCAGTGGAGCCGGAGAGAGGATTCAGGAAATAGTTTGAACAATAGGTCAATAGAATTTGCAAACAGTTTGCATATGCACTGTGAGAAAACTATTGGGGGTGATCCCAAGGACTTTGGCCAGAGCAGTGAGAACAGCAGGGCGCCATTAACTGGTATGTGAAAGTGATGGGAAAAATCTGCCTTGGTCAAGTTTGGTTCGAGTTATCCATCCATTCAATCAATGTGTGGAAATAGGAGCTTCGTAGGCTCAAGGTAGAAAGTGGGACGTGGGTCTCCGAGTGTTATTAGGAGGCTCTGGTCTGTCCGGTTCCAGTCAGGGGACAGGAACTACAGAATAATGTAAACAGGGAGGTCTGTTACAATGAGTGACTTCTCTGTGACCGGAGCATGCAAGGATGTGAAGATAACTAACTGGTACCCTAAGGCTGAGAGAGACTAATTGAGGAAGGATAAACTTGGAAGGGGGCTCCTAAGGGAAGGAGTCCCTAAGGCCACTCTGCTCCTCTTCCTGGAGAACGTGTGGCTGCAGCCTGCTGGCTTGCCGCGGCCACTGCCTGTCCCCAGTCCTTTGGCAGCAGGAAACAAACTTCTGGGTAGCAGGTGTGCCATGCCTGCAGGGGTCAGGGTGCTGCGTGGAGCATGAAGCCCACTGCATAGAATGACCATGTGGACAGTGACCAGAAAACAAGCCACAGGGTACAGGCGAGCGATGGCTGGTGCAGGTGTACAGCGCACAGTGTCCATACAAGGAATGTAGAAGTCACTGGGCCTAGGCTGCCATGAGGTTCTGCACACTCTTGGGGTACTACTGTGGCTGTGGCTGGGACAGGAGACCTCCAGATGTCCTCACACAGTCGTACTTCTGAGTCACTGTGTAGCAGGAGGAAGAAGAGGCAAATAATTGCCCACCACAACCAGGGACCAGAGCCCCGTTGCTCCTTCAGTGTCCCTCCAGCACCTCCTACTGGCAGAGCCTTACATTGCATTCACTATAAAGGAAAAAATTCAAGAGCCAGTCCATTCATTACCTCCCTCCCAGAGGGTTCAGTGGGGTAAATTGGATGCCGAGATTCAGTAACTAGCTCAGACCATAAGGAAGGTAGAATAGTGGGGAGGTTTGCTTTTATTTGGCATGGAATTCACAGGTAACTTGTCACCCCATATCATGTGAGTCTTGCTCCTGTGAAGGTATCTCCAGAAGGAAAAAGTGACGTGTACGTGCTTGGACTTACTTGGCTTGACTTCTCCTGGGAAATGTTTCAAACTTTATTGTGTTGGCATAACTATGGTTACTAATTTCAGGCCTGAAATAGTGTTTGAAAGGTATAGGAATGGAATCTTAATTTTGCCTTCCTTGTTTAATAATGGTATTCGAGGGAACATTTAAATTGTATCTAGAAAATTTTACCTAGAAAAAGTAAGCTGGAGTTGAATGTTTAAGCTCAGCTCTTTGTTATGAAATATATGAGGAGTAATCTGTTTAGCATTCCACTACTTCTCCTTGAGGACAAAACAACATAACCAACCTGAAACCTTTCCCATAAATGCATGCTTTCTTTTTTGCCA
Source organism: Carollia perspicillata (assembly GCA_004027735.1). Lineage (NCBI taxonomy): Eukaryota > Metazoa > Chordata > Mammalia > Chiroptera > Phyllostomidae > Carollia > Carollia perspicillata. The sequence goes on along the minus strand of PVKM010009169.1, from coordinate 22,647 downwards.
GATGCTTAAATATCATTGGGCTGTTTTAAAGTAGTTGTATTTGATCTCTGTGGAACAGATGGAAGTATTTGTTATACAAACCTTATTTAGAATATCATCTTTTTTTTCTCCCCTAATTGCATATGTTTGGCAGGGAGCTTTCTCTTCTAGATGTGAATGAATTTTGGGCAGTCTCCAAATCTAAACACACCCTAATTTCAAAAAGCACAATCCTGAGGGCCCAATTCCTGTTTACTGAGGAATCAAAACCTAGTGAAACTACATAGTTACTAAATACAGTACAAACTTCTATGTTTTCAAAACCCAAAATGTTACAGTTTATTCAGGGTGATTGACTACTATTGAGTTCAGATAGTAGAGGCTCTTTATAAGTAGTATATAACATATACAATAGTTAATTAAATGTATCTTTTGCTTCTGGTTTTTAATATATATATACTCTCTACATATGGCACAGTGAGTTTATAAGTGGGTGGGAAGTGATGGGCTGTGGAGTGGGGAGTGGGGCAGTAGTCGAGGTCAATTCCTATTTCTGTTTTAGTGTGTTGAATGATTAACATCAAGTCAAAAATATGTCTGTAAAAATAACCATGTATAACAAGGAGTTGAGTTATGTTTTTCAGCTAATAGTTCAATTCTTCCCTTATTTTTATATTCAAGAAACAAAAAATATCTTACATATTAAAATAAAACTAAACCCTGAAGTGAATCCTATTAGAAGTTCAGTTGAAGAAAAAAAAATGTTTTAAAGAATTGGAAGGGGAAAAAAATCCACACCCCTTAGGAATTAAACAGCTCTAATCCAATTAGAAGGAGAAAAAAAAAAACCCAGGTAGGGGTGGAAGAATGAGAGGTTTAAATTTACACCTCTCATATTGGATTTCACAGGCGCCCTTTATAGTTTTAGTGACCTTTACTTAGGATGTAGCTGAGGTACCGTAAACTTTAATCCGGGAGAAGGATAAGACTCATGTCACACGATAGCACCCTCGCAAGTGCATACCGTGTTACATTAAGGAAAATGAATTGGATTAACCATCTGTGTTCCCATAACTTCCTAGAGGTATTTCATTGATTCATATTTTAAGGAACATTTGTGATTAGCTTCTTCGAGCAAATGTGAGCGGACTCTGGACTTTTTTCCACATAGCTGTTTTAAAAGGATCATACTCTCCCGTCTCATTGTTTTACTGAGTTAGTTCGTGGAATCCCTGCAAACAAGCTTATTTTCAACTCTAAATGTGGCTTAAGGTAAATTTCAGAATTAAAAATGAAAAGCTTTAGATCTTGAATCACTTACAGATTGCCTCCATGGCCTTAATAAAAACCAGAAATTATATTTCTTTCTTGTACATCTAGGATGCGATGCTGCCTGCCAAGTCATAAAATCACTGACTGATTCTCACAGCTCCGGTCCTTTTAGATAAACCAACTATCTCCAGTGCATTCCTGAAAAATGAAAGTTAAAAGGATTAACACTGCTGCACTGGAAATAGGAGGAAATAAATACCACATGATTGTTCGTATATGTTTTTCATCTTGTTTTAATATGAGATGGTAACTTGGTGATATTCAAAAGGTCAACGTATTGGAGAACTGTTCACGTTTCTGTGTTCACCATTGGCTTGTACAGTCGATGGCTGTTTACTGTGAGCAGGTAGGTGCTCTGAGCACTTGTTTTTCACATTTGTTTTTCGTTTTGCACGGTCTGGCCGTGCGAAACTGTGGACTCTCCGCTACACCATCTTGCGGCGAGCTCCCAGCTGTTTGCCCTCCAGCCACCTGGCCTCTCTGTTTCTCCAAATCTCCTGGATCCCTCCCCTGGAACAGGAGCACGGACAAAAGCTGTTCTTTCAGACAGGAAACTTCTACTTACCATCTCCTCCTCGTAAACATCACTGAACCTCTAGTTCTCATTCCCTCCTTCCTTAGGAATTCTCCTCTGTCCTGAGTTCTCCTGTTACAGACTTTAAGGACCTTACCTTTAGAGCATTTAGCTGAGATATTCCATGCATATGCACTGTTCTTTATTCTCGCCTTTTTCCAATATCACAAAAGTCCCTTTTTCCTTAGTGTTATATTGCCTTGGGACGTAGCAAGCAGCACAAAAATTATTTACCAAATGAATGCAAACAGTTATGTATGGTATACAACACTAGCCTTGACAAGTTCTCTTGAGTAGAACACCTTTTAAAATATCAAGGTTTTGGTCATTATTTTTTTTTATTTGTTGGAGTGACATCGGTTAGTGAAACTATATAGGTTTCAGTTGTACACCTCTGTAATGCATCATCTGGACACTGTACTGTGTATTCACCACCCCGGGTCAAGGCTCCTTCCGTCTCCATCCCTTTAATGATGGCAGATGTTTCGAGGACAGAAGAGTAACTGTGATCAGATGTTCCACAAAGTTCAATCTGAGGACCAGTTGTTACTTTTGCACTTGAACCAAGAACTCTGGCTTTCCCATCCTTGTGTCAGAAAGCCGAGTGTCTAACTGTATATTCCAGAATCCGTTACCCTAAGCTAAGTGTAGTTGTTCAGCAGCTCTGGTTAACATTTCCCCAGCGTTCTCCAATGTGCAAATAGGTATTTGCACATTGAGATTGCTGTCTTCCTTATCTGCGGAGGAAGGAGACTTAGAGGGAGACTGTATTGAAATCTCTACGGCACCTCTTCCTGCTCCTGACCTCTTTCCCCCAGCCAACTATTCATCTTATTTTAAATGACTGCATCCGATACAGAAACGAATCCCTGAAATGTACCATGCATTTAACATTGCAACATTTACTTTTTAGGCTCTTTAGACTACCATTGTTATGACCTAACCTTTCCTTTTGGAGTCTCCTTACTAAGTGAGCCGTCTGCAGAAGGATGAGACATCCTGGAGGTGTGCCCATCAGACCAGGCCAGGAATTTTCAGTCCTGTGCATCCAGTGCTTCCTTATTCTTACAGATATTTATAAGGTTTTCTCTATCATCCTGAAAAGAAATTGATGGATAATTCAGTCTATATATATAACTTAGATCATATAATGTCTGCAGTATAATACAACGTAGAAATCACAAAGTAATATATAATATTATATTATCCATTTAGTTATGTAAATGCTGAGAAATGATTGAGCCGGGAGATATAATGAAGCAGACAGATACTTGTCCTTTTATTATAATCACCTTGAGGTGCACTACAGCAGCTAAAAGTGGCTTAATAGAATTCTCCGAAATGCCAAACACTTGGTAAAGTTGCAATACATTTTTTAAAGATATGTCCAATGACTGCATTTCTGGAAATCCCACGTGTATTAAGATATAGTATTTAATATTTAACTAAATATTAAAAATAATGTATACAATTATAGTCTATATCAATACCTTGAGAAATACTTCATGCTTATGTTTTCTTTTCCAACTTACGTTTTTGTACATAATAGACATCTAGGAAATGTGCTGGTTCCCACCCCCCGCTCCCAGAAGGAGAAAATACTTCTGTTGGGCAGCTGAAAGATGCACACATATTTAATTATTATGTAAGACTTCATGCTAACTTTTAACTAAATAATAATCGAACATGAACTATAAGGGACTTTAAGTCCCATCCCCTAAAAAGACCATAAAGCTGAGATGTTTGGGGGAGGGGAGATGTGGCATCCGTCTGTAGCTGGGGGCACAGGTGTTCATGGACTATGTCAACTGCAGGCTGTCACCACTGATCGACACCAAAAGGAGTCCCCGGTTTGGGGTGCATGAGGGAAGAGAGACTTTATGCCATTTGAATAGCTCAATTGTGGGAGAGCTCAGCCATGGAACAGCTTAACTGTGACATAGCATAGCTGTGGGACAGCTCCGTAGTGAGAGCGATTATGGAACAGCACGGCTGTGGAAGAGTCCAGGCCAGGTGGCTCGGATGAGGCCATCTTGGTGTCCCAGCCCTGCGTTGGTGAGGCAGCTCTGTGCGGCTGTGGTGTTCCAGCTCCGGCTGGGGAAGTGCAGTCTCCCATGGAAACTGAAGGTGCGCTCCAGGGAAACAGAGGTGAAACTGGGAATAAACAGGGAAGAGTTCTTGTCCCCAGTTCTTGATTGGTCTGTTTCATGCAAAGGAGGTCTCCAAATCCTCTCAGTTTGATTGATCCAAAAAAACAATGTTCTTATCCGTCACAATGGAGCCACTCTGATTGGTCAATGAAGATGCAAATGAGGATATAGTTGCACAACTCCAATTGGACAGGATTAGTCTTAGTCCTGTCAGCTGATAAAAGATCCTAGGAACTCCCTTTTAAGGGCTGACACAGATGGCTGGAGCACATTACTGCTTTTCCCTGAAGCACTGAGACCACGAGAGGCCCCTGTTTAGCAATGACTACTAGACTCTGTTTATAAACTCAAGCCCAGTTAGCCTCCAGGAGCCTTTCTTAACAGGCCCATTCATTCTCAGGGTCCACACATGGAGAGATGCCTGTGCCAGATTTCACACTTCCCCGAGAAACTCTGGTCCAGCTACTGACCTATTAAAAATCACAGGCCTGTCTTTAATATGCATTGACCTGAACCTAAGAGATATCAAAGATTTCTACTATTTGGAAAAAGAGGAGGGGAGAAAGAAAAAGATCTGCTATTATTGCTGTTCTCAAATTATTTATAAAGTAGGTGGAGAATAAAATCTTAATAGATAAAAATTGTTTTTGGAATGACTTTTGTGTTGGCTTAACTCTAGCCTTGATCCCTGCTGCTGTTTTTTTTTTTTTCTTGTATTTTAGTTCTAAATGGAAACCTTGTTTGACAATGAAAACACTTGTTCACTTCTCCTTTTAATGCAGTTTCTTTTAGTCCCAGAGGAGGTCTCCCCTCAAAAGAACATGAATTGCACATCCTTGTGTGTGGTCTTGAACTGTGAATTAGCACCCAGTCTGCCCTGACAAGCTACTTTTTATATTAATTCTTCTGTGAGCTGCCTCTGATTTCATTAACACACCGTTTAGCTTGGTAGCGTATAGCAAGTATTTCTTGCACATTTTCTCTTTAATAACTTACTAACTACTCAGCTCTCCTGGGAGGACAGTGTCTTCTGACACATGTGCGCTAAACATTTTCCAGTAATTTTCCATGATGGCAGGCAAGCCCTAGAGAGATGGTGCAGTTGGCTAGCAACCATGATAAGTTATTCTATCCTGATGCCATAAATGTTCACTCTACCTTTTTGAAATCGCTATATTCCACTGATGCTAGAGGAATGTACTTATGGCTAGGAATATTATAGTTCACATAGAAGACTTTCAGGTTTGGCCTGTGCATGGTCATATTAGGTAGAGATTTTTCAGTGGTAGTAAATATTGATTGTTGTTATAAGTACATGCTAAGAGCCTTGTTTTGTACTGAAGGTGGGTCATGACTTGAAATTATGCGTGAAGAGTAAATAGCATTTGATGTTTTTGACTCTTGAGAGGGTCATCACCTTCCCTCCTTGATGCCCATGATTGCAACAACTAAAATTTAATGTGCAATGAAGTTATTAAAGGAATAGTCACTTCTTTGAAGGATGTAAAACTGCTATCAAACTTATATAGGAAGTTGAATGATTCCAGATGGTATCTTGTGTGTATTTGGCTCTGATTTTTTTTGTTGTTGTTTACTTGCATGTTTGCCAATATACGGTTAAGTACTCAAGATTTTAGGTCCCTGAAGAGCTGTTCAGCCCTCAGACATACAACTTCAGTTTGCTATGTGTATGCGGCCACTATTTTGCAAACCCCCCTCAGCCCTTTGCATTGAAAGATAGCTCAGTTTATTGTACCTAGCAAAGAACGGTCTGGGGGCTATGAGATGTGAATGTATGGACCACCAAAAGTGGATCTCTCGAAAAGCTAGTTCTCAAGATTAGAGGAAGTACGCGTTAACAAATAGCTTATAGACCACCCATAAACTCTTGAGTGTGTAATGTTCAAAAGGATCTTTTAAATTGTTTTTCACACAACGTGAAAGCATTTCCCCTTAAAATAGCTAAGAAATTCCCAGTCCAACACAGTAAACACTGTTTCATCCATAGTGTACCTTATATACAGATTTTTCCCCCAATCAAATGATGGATGTCAGGTATGTAACTAAATAATCGCCCGCGATTAGTGCTAGGGTAGAGTGTTGCGGAAAAAGCAGGATAGCTGCTGGAGAGCAAACAGGTCTTGGGGGAGCTGGGATCATCTCCGCAGTTAGGCACTGCCTAGGGCTGTCCTCCTGCGGTAGAAGGCAGCGTGCTGGAGAGGAGAGTTGAGAAGACGATCCCAGAGGACAGAACAGTTCGATCAAAGGTATAGATGTGAAAAACTATCATGTATTTTGGGTGAGAATCGCCGTTTCTGGAGATTAGTACATAGGGGAATTGGAGTTGATGCTGGGGCAGGGGATGATCAGGGTTTGTTGTTGTTACTGAGTTGTCGGAGTCCCTTAGATATTTTGGAATCAACCCCTCTGGGATATATTCTTTGTGAATATACAAGCGTGAGCAAAAGTAGGTTTACTCTTTACATGGAAAACAGTACAATAATTAGTACATAATATAAGAATAAACTCTGTTTTGTGTACTCACGACTGTAAGCCTCCTTTTGCCTCATGCTATATTGTCCCCTTCACTTGGTTGCCTGTGAAGGCATCTGCTCCAGGAGTTTTGTTTGCGGGGAGTTTTTTGATTACTGATCGATTTCGTTAGTAGTTACCAGTCTGTTCAGATTTTCTCCTTCTTCCTGATTCGCTCTTGGTAGATTGGATATTTCTAAAAATTTATCCATTTCTTCCTGGTTGGCCTGTTAGTTGGCATATAATTGCTTGTAGCGTTTTCTTATAATCCTTTGTATTTCTGTGGTATCAGTTATCACTTTCACTTCTGATTTAATTTATTTGGGGCCCCGTGCTTTTTTGCTTGATGAATCTGGTTAAACAATGATCGATTTTTTTATCTTTTAAGGAACCAGCTCCTGCTTTACGTCCCTTTAACAGGATTCTTGTAATGCTGGTTTGGTGGTGAGGGATTCCTTTGACTTTTTCTTGTTTTAGAAATTCTGTCTTTCCTTTGATTCTACGTAATAGTCTTGCTGCGTAGAGCAATCTTTGTTGTAGGTATTTGCTTTTCCTGATGTTGCATATTGCACGCCCTCCCTTCTGGAATGCAAAGTTTCCATTCAGAAACTAGCTGATAATCTAGCAGAAACTAGCTGTACAAGGCAGCTCTCTTGTACATAACTAATTGCTTTTCTTTCACTGCTTTTAAGGTTCTCTCTTTGTCTTTAACTTTTGGCATTTTAATGATGATGCATCTTGCTGTGAGCCTCTTTGGGTTCATTTTATTTGGCACTCTCTGTTCTTCCTGGACTTGTATGTCTACCTCTTTTACCAGCTTAGGTAAATTTCCAGTCATTATTTCTTAAAATAAGTTTTCAATCCTTGTCTGTCTCTCTTCCCCTTCTGGTACTCCCATGATGCAAACGTTGGTATGACTGATGTTGTCCCAGAGGTTTCTTAAACTGTTCTCATTTCTTAAAATTACTTTTTTCTCTTTTTCTTTTTCTTTTTGCTGTTTTGTGTGGTGGAGCCTTTGGAGGGGGCTTGGACCTGGTGGGTGAGTTCATTGTGGCAGGGTCTCAGGAAATCACAACCCGGGGAAACAGCATTAGCCAGGGTAACAGAGAGCTCAGATTTGGCACCTGCCTGTGCTGTCCTGGCTGGGTGGAGGGGGACCTCCACAGAGGAACACTGGCACCTGCCAGCACTTCTGTCCCTGGAGAGAGGTGATATGACCCCTGTCCCTCTCTCCCTTGCCCTTAAGTTACTCAAGTTAGTTCCCCCCTGTATGCCCTTGGCACTCTTGAGTTGCTGTCCCTTCACCAGAGTTGAGAGCAAGTAGGTTTGTGAACAGGTAAATCTATGTGTGGCCTTGTAGGAGCTTAGCCTTCGTCTCCAGCAGCCCCCTTTCCATCTTGGATGCAATCCCCACTGGCTTTCACAGCCACATGTTGTGACGACTCCTGTTCCTGGCTCCGGTGCCCAGATCTGGGGAGTCCAGGGTGGGGCTGGGCCCCTCACTCAACAGGGGACATGCACAGTGGAGATACCCCTCCCAATTCTTAATTGCCACACTGTGGTTTTGGAGCCCGTTCATTCTGCATCGCTACACAACCTACTAGCCTTGATGTGGCTCCTTCTTTCAATCCTTAGTTATATGAGTTTTGTTCAGCTAGTCTTCAAGTTCTAATTGGTGGTGGTTCTGTAATTTAGTTGTAATCTTGATGTGGCTATAGGAAGACATGAACACAGCCTTTACCTACTCCACCATCTTGAGTGGAAGCCAAAATAATCCTTGTAATACAAGAGACTAAAAGATTTAATCTTGTAAGGGATGTTTGACCTGAAAGGAAGTGAGACTGGGAGCGGGAAAGTTTATTATTTGAATGTTCAGAGCTTGGAAATTTCTTTGTTTTATCAATTGATGTGTAAACATGTAGCTACTTTGCCCTTATCTTCGGCCATAGGAAGAATCAACCTATTTTAACAAATGACTCCCATCACTATTAACACGGTAATGCGATCACTAGCATCCTCTTCATACATAGAGAGTTGCATATAGGTTTACAAAGCAGTGGAAGAGGGTGACTATACAGGGGTTATGCAATTATGAGTGGTGTTATGAACAACGTACCATGTTGTATGGTGGGTTGAAGTCTCACATGGGTCTCTTTATCCCTAGTGTCTGGCGTAATGCCTGGTAAACAATAGACCTTTTAATGCATGGATGAACAAATCCCTGAAATTCATCTTTTTAAAAGCCTGACCCTGTTGAGTACATTAAACTTGTGGACCAGAGAAGAATACTTGAGATTAAATTCACTTAGAAGGTCAAACAGAGCAAACATTATCCAGACGATTGCTGGAACAAATTCGACATACATCGTGTGGTTGCTGCCAAAAATAAGAGTTTCTGTCCTTAGAAGGTGGCAAATAATTGACATTTGCTGGATCCTTCATGTTTTTTACAAGAAGAAAGTCAAGATGATGGGATAGAAACAGTTCGTCATTGTGTATTAATGAATAGCGGAAACTTGCATATTTGATTAATGTTGCTTAAAAAAAACCTACTGTGTTTCAGACCTACTCATTATGCCATTATATTCATTAGTATTCCTGCCGATGAGATGAGTGATGGGTGCATGAGAGGGCTGTGTCGAATGAAGGTGAAGATGACTGAAAGCGTGTGCACCTTTTCTGGGCATAGCTTACTTCCTGCTTTATTTACCTGTTTGGGTCCTACCACTGAAAGGACTAATTTTATTATATGCATCCACAGCTATCTATCCTGGAGTTCAAATTAGCTCATAAGGACCTCCATGACGCTATAAGGATGCTGAGAAACAGTTGGCATGATCTGCATATCATTATGTTCTCAGCATTTCCTGTACTGTCCTGTTATCAGTAGCCTTCCTCTTTTCACCTCTGTCTTCTACCTCGCCTTGGGAGGCTTCTTTGTTCCTATTTAATTACTGATTGAGTTTTCTTCTATGAAAAAATTACTACTAACTATATGTCATCAATTGTGTTAATCTGGGGCCCATTCTTATGCGTGGTAACTATAAGTAAGTGAGGTGGTGTTTATTCTCCTAAAATTCGTGGGCAAGGCCACAAGGAGAAAAAAAAAAAAGTAAGCTTACTGCCCTGGCCAGTGGGGCCCAGTTAGTTGAAGCGTCATCCTATACACCAAAAGGCTGCGGATTTGACCCCTGGACAGGGCAAGTGTGGGAGACAACCAATTGATGCTTCTCTCTCACAGTGATGTTTCTTTCCGTCCCTGTCCCTCCCTCCCTTCCTCTGTCTCTAAAACCAGTAAATACATTCTTTAAGAATGTTGAAAAGAACTATATAATTGCAATTCTAAATGAAGGGTCTAAATTTCTAAAGTTTTGGAGTAGCTTAACATATTTACATTAAATGCACCCCCTTTATTTTTTATAACTTTTTGTTGTATTATATTCCAAAAGCAAAATTTATCAAATCCACGGAAGATCCACTGATCAGCCATCAAATCTTTTCCCCCGCTAAAAGAAGCTTCTCTTGGGGAACTTGTCTTCGTTAATCTCATCAGCTGAAAACTTCCATTTCAAAACCAGTGAATACAAAACAGAACGTAGCTTCCTTAGATGAAATATACAGAGCCTCTAGCAATCGATCAGGTTGTGTCCTCTACTGGCAACTCCTGGCTGAACTACTTTTCTGTTGAAACAAAAAGTAACCTTGAAAGGATTTTAAGTTCTGAGGACTGGACTGTAATTCAAGTTATGGTAGTTTATTCACACCTGTCAATGCATTTAGAAAAGGTAGTATTTGATTGTTTTGCAACATGTTTGTGAATTATAAAAAAGGTAAGACTACAGATAAAAATCCTCCAAATCCTCCATAAAGAAGAATAGATTTGTGATTCTCCAAGTCTATTAAGTCTCTGCCTTAAGTTAAAAATGCCGAAGATCCTCTCTATAAGGAAACAAACTTAGACGGACACATTTTTACCTTGATTTTATAAAGGGTTCAAAGAGAGCACTTTTAGGAAGAGAAGAAGCCTGGAACCTTTTTTGTATCAAAAAGAAAATTTAGCAAAAGGATCAAAAACCTTTTCTTTTTGTTCCATGACTTAATAATTCAGTTGTATTTTTCTTTCCCTAAGAAAAAATAGCCATAAACAGTGATTGCAACAGTTAAATAAGTATTTTTTCCTTTAGAAATCTTATAACAACCTAAGGATCAACTCATTTCCAAATTTAATTGATTCCTTTATAAGAAATACCACTTCAAGATGAAATTCTTGCATTCTGGAGAGTATTATAAACAGCCAAAAAGCAAGAGAAGGCCATATTGTTTTAAAACATGCTTGAATAAGTAAATGTTTGGCAGATCACTGATAGTCAATAACATTTTTTGGAAGATTTTGAGATGATCTGGTTTTCATTAAGCATATTTACACTTTAATGCCTCCTGAATGAAGTCAAGCTTTATTATAGAGAAATGCTAAGAAATATGAAAATGTATATAGTTTTGCTGTATTAAGATCACCCTTATCTAAGAGATTCAATTGACCTGATTTTGAAAATCAGCTTGGCTTTTGATTTCCAGAGGGCACAGTCAGACGAACTGGAGAAAATTGAAAAGCACGGCCGGTCCTCCAAAGACAAGGAGAACGCCAAGTCTCTGGACAAGCCCGAACAGTAAGTACGCCTCAGAGGTCTGCAGGGGGCATCCAGGCGATGGGTGGGCTCCCTCCCCTGGGAAAAGTCAGTGTCTTCTGTTCACAGTTGTTCTGAATGATATGAAGTTGAACGTCTGCTTATACGGTATGTTTTTCCTCCTAACTTGCCGTTGTTCCCTTAGGTTTCTCTATGAGCTGTCCCTCATCCCCAACTTTTCCGAGCGGGTCTTTTGCATCCTGTTCCAGTCCACGTTTTCAGAAAGCATTTGCTCAATTCGTCGCAAACTGGAATTGCTGCAGAACTTATGCGAGGTGGGTTGTGATGTACAGAGAGCTGAAGCTGGGATTCTGATACGTAATTGGGTTCAGGCATGTTCATATTTCAAAAAACTTTTTATTTCTTCTAAGTGTTCATGAAATTTGAAGCATAGCAGACCTACAGAAGAGACCATACTGCTTCTGAGGTTCAAGAACAAAGCAGATGTGCAGGCAGGCGCACTGGTCCGCAGGGGACCCTTGTGACCCTGAATGTGGTCATTGCTGGTAGACCTCTGGAGACTTTTGTCCCTACTGCTTTTGTCAAAGTAGAACTTTCACTTTTCATGGTCCACTCATACATCAGACTTGCAGTTAAATGCAATTTCGGGGCTTTTTCTTTTTTTTCCTTCATGTTTGGAAGGGTCCCTCAATAAAACATACATGATTCCAATCAAATGATTTAGGAGCAGCTGTATGGTTCCACAGAAGATCAGTATTCTTCTGAAAACAAAGAATAAATTCTTGGCAGAAATTAGCATTATTAACATTTAAAACAGTTTGTCACAAATCAATGGAACTGTTTCTTCTGGTTGTGGTAAATCATTTTGCAAAGTCATGAGAAGTTATCAAAGGCACATTTTCAGAAGAAGCGACATGCAAATTCAGGTTAAACTTGGTGTTTTGGAGAAGTAAGTATGAATTTTTCAGGGATAAATCTAAATTTGGACAGTAATACTTATAACTGTGTTTTAGCTCACCACAACTGTGCCAAAATGTCTGTTGCCCCAGAGGTAGGTACAATTAGGATGATAGCAATGACATTATTTTGTAGTAGTTGTCATGGTATAATCTTATTTGTTTCTTAGAAACGGCCTAGATTTTTTTTACTTGGAGACACTGTTCTTCAGATATAATAATGAACAATAGTAAAGTTAGGATATGACCCAAAATGATTAGAATAACGTGAATATCAGCCACTAACTTACGATAAATCAAACAAAACGTTGTATAACTGAGAAGTTGCTCTTTATTCTTTTTTACAGACTTTAAAAAATGGCCCAGGGGTGATGCAGGTCCTGGGTTTGGTTCTTGCCTTTGGCAACTACATGAATGGTGGAAATAAGACTCGGGGACAGGCAGATGGCTTTGGATTAGACATTCTTCCGAAGCTGAAAGATGTCAAGAGCAGTGTAAGTATTTTGCATGAGTGAATGTCGGCACCTGGAGGATTTGACCTCTTGTTTAGGAGTAAGCTTGCCTATAACCCAGTTGCAATAAATAGTTCTTCAAATCCCAAGGTCAAAAGTTTCTTTATGTTCTGAACTAGGTAAAAGTCATGGCCATCACATATTTGTGATTTAGTGAATAGTAATGTTTCCTAAAGTGAGTGGTCTTGAGTTCTATGTGTAATGAATAATTAAGTAGACAATATTTTAAAATAAAAATAATTTTTTCACTCTACCATGGGTGCTAATATTTATCTTTTAGGACACTGAGGACTAATTAATTTCCATAAATTAGACAGTGTATCCATTACTTTCTTTTTCTCCTCCATTTTAACCAGAACAAAGAGGAGTAAAAATAGTTTGTAAATAAAAGATGATTGTTTTTCTACATATAATCTCCTTGATGCTGGTATGTATTAGAACGTCTGAGTCTTTTTGCAGCCTAATTACTTTTTGGTCCCACTTCAACAGTTGTGTTTTTTTAAAATTAACATCTAAGAGACTATGAGAGTGTCAGTACAAATACAAGTTTAGGGAAACAACCGTGGTGAAGTCTGAGACTATGAACTTCGAAAACAAACGAACTCTGTTTCTCTGATAAGAGAGTGTCCACACAGACCTGTCGAATGAAGGGAATCGTGGATAGTTTTTATACTATTGAACGTAAGTAAACAATTGGCTTATAGAGGTGAGAAGACTTCAGATTGTTCTTCTAGATAATGACCTAATCTCCCTCCTAAGAAAGAGGCGCTGCCCGTTTTTTCTGTTGGCCGACAACTAGTTTATTCACTCACACGTCCACGCAGACACTCTGTGTGCTTCCAACATTGAGGAAAACAGAGTCCCTTCTTGGAACACCAACAACATATAAGTTCTTTTGTTTTTATGACTGTATTTGTTCAAATGCTATTTTATTTGTATGCTGTGTACTTTCAGAGGGACCTTCAGTATGTCAGCCTTATAAATCACATTTGCTCAAAAACCAAAGCTCTCTGAACACATGGCAGTTCCTGACTAGTTCTCAGCAACTGCTCATTGGATTGAAACAGTGACTTTCGAAAATAACGTAGGAATGTATATAACATTGACCGAAGGTTTAACTTACAGAAACATGCCTGGCCCTGACTGGTGTGGATTGGCTGGTTGGGCATCGCCCCACAAGCCAAAAGGTTGCCGGTTCAGTTTCCTTTCAAGGTGCATGGCAGGGTTGCGGGTTTGGTCCCCGGTCGGGGCACATACAAGGATCCACCAATGAGGGCATAAGTCAGCGGGACAAAAAGTCCGTGTTTCTTTCTCATGCTGACGTTTGGCTTCCTCCCTTTCTCCCTCGCCTCCCACCTCTCTAAAAACAAATAAATAAAATCTAAAACAAATGTATCTGAAGTGATTTTCATAATCATTTTATATATGAACAAAGGATTTATTTTATTTGGTTGACATGTCTTACCCAACTCCCCTGTCAGTTAAATCTGATTCGTTTAAGTCATTGAGGAGTCATCTAGACAAAAATTCAACAATGGTTCAGGAAGCAGGGGTTTCTAAAAGAGAAATTCACTTGTGTGCTCACAAAAGCTACGCAAACTCTTCCTGACTTGGTTCTTTTTCTGTCAGACAGATGTAACCGCGCTCTTTAATACTATCTGTAAACCTGCCTGCGACTCAGGGCACCCCAAATTTTCACCCGGTGTGCTATCAGCAGGCATTTAATAAACGTCTTGTTAATTATTTCGGATACTGCTAACCGTTTCACTGATTTGCAGGTTAGAAAAGTAAAAGGAGGTCAAATAGTTTACATTATTTCACAAGCAAATCTTATTTCTAATAAATAGATTTTATTAATATTAATATTGCTATGTATTACTGTGTAATAGATATTATATTATTAGTAACCATTAATACCACTACTGCTACTACATATTACTATGAGGGTCGTCTCTAATAGGTGTGTTACCATATCATGTCAAGCTCAATTATAAAGGGATATTGTTCTCTTTATAAATATGGGGGAAGTTATGGTTAGGTTGAACATTCTAGGGAATGCGGTTAGTATCCTAGGGATTTTTTTATTTTAATTTTTTTATCATTAATGTTCGAATACAGTTGTCTCTGTTTTCCTACCACCACTTTCCCCTGCCCGCTCCCCAGTCCTACCCCTTTTGGCTTTGTCCATGGGCCCTTTATACATGTTCACTATATAAATATATCTTTGGTCTCCTGCATTCAGATGATCTAATGCTAACTTCGAGCCATGCAAAAAAATTAAAAAATAATGCTCCATAAAGATAGTAGTCACACCTCTTAATAACAAAATATAAAGATCAATACACTGATTTCCTGGCGGAGGAGAGGGAGAACAAGAGAGCATTTGTAGCCGACACTCCACCCTTCACCGGCGGTGCTCAGCGCTCTGAGCTGAGGTGGGAGCCCTGGGAAAAACGGGGTCCCCCGGGCCACCCTCAGGGACCGTCACTAACGAAATTTGAAAGAGACAATGTCACGTCTCATCCTAAGCGTTCTCATCTGTACACACTGTATTCCTGGAGTTTATTTTGTTTAACACTGCATATTTAATAATTTCCAACAAATGCATTTTTACTTACTTTGGTTTTTCTGCCTAGGACAATAGCAGAAGCCTTCTGTCCTATATTGTTTCCTATTATCTTCGGAATTTTGATGAGGTAATGCGATTTTTGCATGTAGGTATATTTTGTTGTTCTGTATTATTGAATGATTTGACCTTGTTTGTTTCTGTTGTTTTGCCATTGCTACTGTTGTGCTATCCTTCTTCGTATTAATGCTGATTTGTTTAAAAATGATGTGTTTCCTGCTGATCAGGATGCCGGAAAAGAACAGTGTGTTTTCCCATTACCGGAACCTCAGGACCTTTTCCAGGCTTCACAGATGAAGTTTGAAGACTTTCAAAAAGATCTCAGAAAACTAAAGAAAGACTTGAAAGGTAACTTACAACCTTAGAGAAACTCATGCTTGTTATTGATGCTTTTTTTTTTGCCTTTAAACCCAAATGATATTTATTGAAAGGGAAAAGTTGCTCACAACATATTGGTGAACATGTGTGTAAAATTACATACACAAAAGTCAATGTTTTTTTAAAGAGAGAAGGCAAACTTTTCAATGTTCTTGGACAGAATGTCTTTCACAGGCTTGGAGAATTAAAGATTGCTTGGCATGACAAAGAAATCTTCTTTCTTTGTTATTTAAAAAGTGATGCGTATTAGAAATTTAGTTTTGGAAAAATCTTGGTTATTTGAATAGCAATCTTTTTCATCAGGAGAAAATTTGATTGTCTTGTTTTTATTTTATAGCCAAGAACATTTGTACATTTATCTTGTCGTTGCAAAAAGATGACTAGTCCTTCCCTACCCTCCCTTCGTGTACTGGCCCAAGATTTTGAGGCTTGTAAACTTTCCTGGGAACAGAATATCTTCCTTCACATATTTGGTCAAAAAGCATATGTGTGTATGTTTTATTGTTAGTTGAGAAGCCTTATAGCAAACCATTTTGAAGCAAGTCTGAAGTTCTTCAGATTTCTAAATTAGAAATAACATTTACACAAAAGCAAATAGGTTACACTTTTAAAAATTATTTCTGGCCCTGGCTGGTGTAGCTCAGTGGATTGAGCACGGGCCTGGGAACCAAACAACCATGGTTCGATTCCCAGTCAGGGCACAGGCCTGGGTTGCGGGCCAGTTCCCAGCAGGGGACGCACGAGAGGCAACCATACATTAATATTTCTCTCCCTCTCTCTTTCCCTTTCCCTCTAAAGATAAATAAATAACATCTTTAAAAAATTATTTCTGTAAGTAAAATCCCTTTTGTTCCCTGTTCACGAGGCTCCTTATTGGTATGGAAGCCAAGAACACTTCAACTATCAATTTAAAGCTCAATGTATTAGATTGGCCAGAAAGTTCATTTGTTTTTTTCCATACCATGGCTCTAGTAATGCTTAGTTGTCTATGACTTCATTTGAAACAGGTTCGTTAGATAGCATTGTGACAGCTGTCATATCAGCGTGCATTTTTAAAAAACTTATCAAAATTGGTGAGTTTTTGTGCCACCATTTTAACATTGAAGATGGAAGAAGATACACAACATTTTCAGTGTACTATGCTTTATTGTTTCAAGAAAGGTAAAAATGCAACTGAAACACAAAAAAAGATGTGTGCAGTGTATGCAGAAGATGCTGTGACAGATGGAATGTGTCAAAAGTGGTCTGCAAAGTTTCTTGGTACTATTACCACTTTGGCCAAACAGTTCTCTGCTGTGGGGCTGTCTTATGCGTTGGAAGGTGTTTAGCAGCACCCCTGGCCTCTACCCACTAGAAGCCAGTATCGGAGGCAGCCAATGTACTCAAACTACCCAAATCAATAAAGTTATTGGTGAAAATGAAAAATGTGTCTTTTATTTTATGGAAAAAACTAAATGGTCTTTTTGGCCAACCCAATAACTCTATTAAGCACAGACAGGGAGTGAATAAATTTACATAAGATTTTCATCTGATGTGTGACTACAGGAAAATTACTCCTGTCCAGAAACCGAAAAGATGATGTAACTTTTGAAGTAATTCTACCCCAATTTTGAAGTGCTGATGCATATTGATGTATATGGATCAGCATCAACACAGTAACATTGCATAGTTTGCTTGTAGTTCCCAAACACTCAGCAACTTTGTGATGATCCTGAGCATACTGTGCGTTTGTCGTGCTAGGGGCACTCCCCAATGTGGGTGGTCACTTCCTGAACCCGAGGATGACCTCCTTGTTTTAAAAATGAATAAAATTATGTTATGTTTGTATAACACCGTTACTATGTATTTAAGCATGATTTTTAAAAACAGGGAAAAACAAACTATTCATACACAACTATTTATCATACTTCAAAATTATAGCAGGTATATTGGCTTATTGGTTTGCTAGCATTTCTGGGGTATCAGAAATAGTTCACACTTTGCTCAATGATTCAGTCTTGTAAAGCAGGATTTTATAGTTTACAGGTGGTTTCATAAAGGAGAAGAATGGTCATCTTACTACTAGGGGATTTATGTTTGCCGAAGGTCGGAATGTTACCGCATTTATTTTTCATACCTATGTGCTTTCTTACAATCCTTATTAAATGTACATGTAGCCATGAAAACAGCAAGGTCTCACAGGACTTAGATAGAGCTAAACAGAGAGAACTAACAGACCCCACGTGATGGGTTTGCAAAGGACCAGTGAACGCGCCATTGTCCTGTTTCCTATTGCACATCGGTCTTCCTGAGCCGCGCGGTGGCTACAGAAGGTGTGTCTTAGCAGTGTTTGAGGACTTCCGAGGGGTCAGATGGTAATGAGACGGTAATGATCTTAACTCAAAGGGTTTACTCTTTATATGTAATCAGGCAGACCTCTCTGAAAGGTCTATTTCCTCCACTAGCACCTAAGCATTTCCCTATCATAGTATTTCCTCAAGGGCATGAATAATTTGTGATGATTGATGTTCTAGAAACAGGGTGTTTTCATGACCAAGTAAATAGAAAGGATTCGCAGGGTTCTCTGAAAGAAGGGTTAGCAGTTCTCCAATGTATTTGCCCAGGAAGCACCTGCTTTTCACAGAATATCTGGTTGGTTCTCTAGTTGGTGGAACACATTTCAAGAAGCACAGGCCTGGTTCCATGTTGGTAACAGAAGCGCAGCACTTGTCTCGGACAGGCTTACAGCGCAGGCGGGGAAGGGAAACTACAGCTCGTGAAGCAATGCAGTTGGGTCTTGCTGTTCTCGTCCAATGTGCGCAGCTTGAGCTATTTGCAAGGCTGAGGCATCCTTTAAACACTGACAAAAAGCATAATTTAATCGTACCTCTTTTTTTTGCTTTTCCAAAATTTGAGATTTTTGTATAGAAAATAAGATGTTTTGTAACACAAGGAAGGAACTCTCGTGAGCCAAAACTTAATTAAATTCAATTTCTGGGAAGGATTCGGCATGAATGTTGCATTTCCTACCTACAAGGCACAAAATCAAACTGCCTCGTGTCCCTTTTTGGAATGAGATGGATCTAAACAAATGTGATACATGCAAACATCTGACTAAATGGGAGTCAAATGGGAGATGATTGTATTATGTTATTTTGGATATAATTAGTTTAAAATAATGTGTGTTTTGGTAAATATAGTCTGGTAAAAATGATCCCTTCTAAGTGATTAAATTTGGTGGCTCATTTAGGAAAGGTCGAGCCCTGGCTGGGTGGCGCAGTTGGTTGGAGCATCATCCCCTACACCAAAAGGTTGTGGGTTCGATTCCTGTTCAGGGCACATACCTAGGTTGCAGGGATCGAAGGTCTCTGGTCAGGGTGCTACAAGAGGCAACTGAGCGACATTTCTCTCTCACATCAATGTTTCTCTCTGTCTGTCTTCCCCATCCAGCCCCTCCCTTCCCAACCTCTGTCTAAAATCAGTGAACATATCCTCAGGTGAGGGTTAAAATGATTAGAAAAAGATTCAAATATCCTGTCCACATTTTGTCAGAAGCAAGTTGTCTTAAGGAGGTTTTTAAAAAATGAGATGATATGCATAAAGAATTTATCCTCATACTTTCCATTTGATAAATATCCAGTACATATTGTCTATTCATAATAAGGAAAATATGGAATAAATAGTATGATTAGTTAGATAAAGAGGTAAGAAAAGCCATTAAGACACTCATTTTCTGGCTGAATCATTTCTTCTGCCTCAGTATAGAGACTTGACTTATTTTTAAGGAAAGACTGAGAAATAATGTGTGATGGCTCAGAATTTTTCATAAGACAACTGAATCTCGCGTTAACGTTGTAAGAGCAGAGCACCCCCTGCGTTTAGTTTCTCTACTTACTCCCAAGATTTCCACAGGGGGCCCCTGGCACTCGGAGCTCAGTGACATGTGGTTTGTTAAGCAACCTGATCCGCTCTTGATCTCCTCTGGCTGTCAGCAGCTTTGCATGATGAAGCCATGCCACATGATGATTCCTGGTCCAGTGCCTTCCTCGGCTAGAAACCATAGCACTTGCCACATGACTTAAATCAACTCAACACGTACTGAGCATTGGGTAATTAAGTTACCGGAACTGGGCGAGAATGTTTTCATGCAAATTCTTCCCTGTATCCTCTACTCCTCCTCTCACCTCCAGTGCCTCACTTGAAAATGTTTAAAATTAATTAACTCTATCTTCAAGTGGAAATAATTTCAGTATCCAGAGATATGGGAAAACTGAGTCTTTAAAATTGTTTCTATTGATGTATTTGTGTCTATGCCAATTATTTTTACAATTGTAAATATCTGATATTTATTTTTTGTTTGAAAAAAGAAGAATGATGTTATAACCTCAGTTCAAATGCAACCAATAACTTCTTTTAAAATAAGTTTTTACTAAAATTTAAAAATTAATGTCAGTTCAGCATGGAAGATTAGAGAATACTGAAAAACATCATGTAGAAAATATATTTACCTGTAATCCTGCAGTCCAATGGCAAATAACCTTAATATTTTGGTGTATTTTTATCTGGTGTGTGTTTCACCTGTATGAATTATATTATTTGAGCTATAATGTGTATAATTTTTGTAATTTTTGTGCATTCATATATTCTTTGCTTTGTAGTTGGATAATTTAATGTATCTACGTGCGCATCATGTCTTCCTTTATTTTTTTTATTGTCTTGGCAAATTGTTCTGTGTTCTCTCCCTGACTCCTCCAATATATTTGGGAAGCTAAAGAGACATCAACTTGTTGTTCCACTTATTTATGCATTCATCAGTTGATTCTTGTGTGTGCCCTGACCAGGGATTGAACCCACAACCTTGGTGTGTCACAATGATGCTCTAAACATCTGAGCTACTTGGCCAGTGCTGTAATGTACATTTTTACAAGGAGTCTATCAAATTTTCATTATCCTCATATTCTCATCTAAAACAGTGGAGCTGCCTTTTCAATGCATGTACTTCTCCTTGTTGTGATTTCTTTCCCACCAAGCATGTCTACAAATTACTGAGTCTGGTCTGTTCAAGTCAGCGAAGTTTGGCCAAATATGTGTCATCCTTCAAGGTAGTGCAACTCAGAATTGACATTTATTGAGCACCTTTTATTGTCAAGATATTTTTTGCTTGATGCTTAGAGGGAAAACATACAAACAGATAATTACACTAAAATATAGTAAGCCTGATGCTTTAGTTATGACATATGAATACTTTCCTGCTGAGAAAATTTATTAAGGACAATTCTAGCAAGAGAATCATCCAGTTCAATGGCATAAGATGAGTGCATTCTTGGAATCGTGAGCAATCTCACGTCACTCAAATACAGGCTGAGTACAGGGGACTAGAAAGCAATAAAACCACAGGGATATGCACCAACCAGATCCCAAAAGTCAACTTAGCCCTGCTGGGCAGGAAGACTAAATGGATGAGGGGTGTATGTGTGTGTATTTGGAAGAGGTGGGAAGGAGAGTCAAGGATGGGAAGGGAAGCACTTCAGACAGAACAAAAGTCTAAATACTCCTGTAATTCTTGGACATTTCAGTATGAAATGGGAGAGTTCACACAGTAAAGTTTATACCCTGTATAAGGACATTACATTCTATTCTAGCCATCTAGCCACTAAGGAATTATATTTAGGAAACTGGAGTGATAATGATTTATGTTTTGAAAATAGTGCTCTGGCCAGTGTAGAACTTGGGAGACTTAGGAAGGAACTTAGATAAAAGATAATAATGATTTTGACCCAGAAAAAGGAAAAAAAGGAGATGGAAAGAACTAAACATATGTTTCTAGTTTTTAGGGGTAGCGAGAGTGTTATAAAGTAATTATTTAGATTTTTCTGTGTATGAGGTAGTATGTAAGTACTTCTTTAAAAAATTGTATCGCTTCATGATTTCCATCTAGTCAACACTGTATTGGCTACTGTAATGCTTTTCTGTTTGAGATGCTTGCATTTCTTTACATCAGCTTTGAAAAAAAATGTTTTCATTCATGATATTTTTTTCCAGAGTCAATAAGCTTTCAGCATCTTTCCTCTCACTGATCTTCCCTCCCACAGACAATATGTACTGTACATGTACTGGTTTCCAATGACCGCTTCTCGGGATTCTTAGACTTTTCATTAATTCAGTAGTAACTTTGTCTTGTGGATGGGAGAGTTAAGAAGAACAAAGTCATGGCATTAGTCATTTAATTCTAAGATTTGATGCCATTTACTCATTCTAGAAAAAAATAGTAAAGTTCAACTTTCTCATTTTCACCAGTCGCTACTTTTCTGACCCAAATGCCTTGTAAAAACTATAGTCAATCAGAGATGATTAGATCTCTGACGTTTCAGTTTAAGATTTATTTTATAAATTCATGATTGTGTTACAAAGTACATTGTGCAAAATGTTTTTTTTTAGTGCAATAGCCAACTTAGATTCATTCAAAGCCATGAAATTCTATTTCTCCCAGAGACCCAGTATAAGGAAATGATCACATGAAAGCATAGTCTTCAAATACATAGTACACAGTCACCGTGGGATTAAAGCCATTCACAGTTACTCTCCATGCGAATGTTTCATTCTCCATGACTGAGGTCCTGCAGTTACTTCTTTTTTCATCTTCTATTGGCAAATACCAACTGATCCTTCTATACCCAGCTAAAATGACTCCTCACCAGTGACGCTGTCTGCATGAACTTGCTGTGTCAGGGATGTCGGTAAAGGTGGACTACCTAAATGGGCATTTGCCGAGGCACATGACAACATATTAAAAGTTAAAGTGTAAATGCCAGTGATTTTTCAAATTACACCTAATATCGGAACCCGTTTTCCAGTGGGAACACCTGAGAGACTTTTGTTCTTTCTATCCTCTAGCTAGAGTCTTCTTTTCATTTGTGGGCCTAACTCATACTTTCCAATATCAGCTCTTGGACACAATACAGAATCTTTTTGGATAAGGGAGG